>RPOG01000577.1:16207-294862 GCA_008086565.1 Thalassoma bifasciatum | reverse complement strand
AGCGAGTTGATGTGAGCGCAGATCTTGAGAGCTGGTCCCAGTTTGATGTTCATGCTGGTCATGAGGTGGTCCTCGGTGAGCAGCAGCAGAGCCTGGCCGTCGATCTCCTGCAGCCGGAAAGCTTCGGCCACGTCGCTGCAGCCTGAGAGACGCACGGAGACATGGACGAAGGTTAGACTCTGGACTTTAAAAACCATCATCTCAACTAAGAAACCACCTAGAAACATCAAATCTGTGACATGTTCAGAGCATAGACTGTATAATGAGTGGACGTAACGACGTTCGGCTCAAACTGAAGCCTCCAGCAGATGCCCCTCCCCCTGGTGTCTGGCTGCAGTATAGGTCATAAGCCCCGCCCCCTGGTGTCTGGCTGCAGTATAGGTCATAAGCCCCGCCCCCTGGTGTCTGGCTGCAGTATAGGTCATAAGCCCCGCCTCCCCCATGTATTCCAGATATGAGCCAGGAAAACTTTAAAAAATTACGATACCTCATAGAAACGTGTCTCTCATCTGTACCCTAAGGTGGTATGAAGATGTCATCAGGTGTTTTTTTTCCTGAGAAGTTAGTTTCTCATTAGTTATTGGACGTTAAAAAACGCGATATAAGTTTCGTTTTACGATAGTTGACAGCTGCCGTTCGTGAGTAGTTTTTATCGGGGATATAAGAAACTTTGGGAAAGAGCCAAAAGGAGACTAAACCTTCTGAAGAAGAAGAAATAAATATTTTTATTTCTCTTTTTTACTTGGCTCCACTGGAAATTCTCTACTGCGCAGACTCTGGCTGCACAATGGCGGCTAGAGAAATGGGTTTTTTGGCTTCAAAATCGTAGAACGGTGACAGGCGGAAGCACGCTGTCCATTCTATATATAGTCAATGTTCTCAAGGCCTCTTAGAAAATTAATGGAAAATCAACTGTTTGTTTTTGCTTAATTCTGTAAAAGAAAAAAATAGGTTTTCTCTTATTTCTTCAAGCCTAAATGATGAATATAAACCATGTATTCTCATTTCAATATTCTATCTATCTATCTATCTAAAATGTAAATATGTGACAGAAGCAAAAAACGACCAGTAACCTCTTGGTATCTCAGGAGTCCTAATGTGACTGAGTTTAAAGATTTAAAACATTTTTCTGTATATTTAATTATCATTTCACTTTAATTGTTGTTTTTAACTGAATTTCTTGGATCTCACTCCCATTTCTTCTCACACACAAGAACAAATATAATCTACATTCACTGAGGAGGTCAAAGTTACTGATTCAAATCAAAGCTGCAGATTTATTCAGGGAGTGACGCTCAATCTTTCCCTGTTTAGTCTCATCAGCAGGTTTGATTGCTGAACTCGCATGTGAATGTGACCTGAAGTCTCCTCTCTCTCTCTCTCTCTCTCTCTCTCTCTCTCTCTCTCTCTCTCTCTCTCTCTCTCTCTCTCTCTCTCTCTCTCTCTCTCTCTCTCTCTCTCTCTCTCTCTCTCTCTCTCTCTCTCTCTCTCTCTCTCTCTCTCTCTCTCTCTCTCTCTCTCTCTGACAGTTTGTGGTTAAAGTCTGCACATTAGCACATTCAGACGTTAATTCGAAGGATTTGCGAAACACTTAATTGGATTAAAACCGATTCTTGTGCTGCCTCCGTCATCTGCTCACGATTAAGTCATTTCAACGTTTCTATAAATCAAACTTTAACAGAAGCTGCCAGTTTTAAAGAAGCTCCACATGTGAGTGACGAGTGTGTGTGTGTGTGTGTGTGTGTGTGTGTGTGTGTACCTGGTAGGGTGTGTATGAAAGCCGTCACCTCCTCCACGCTCCACTGTGAGGGGGCGGGTTTGAAGGTGGTGGTGGGAGTGGTGGGTGTGGAGGAGGTTAAAGCAGGAGCAGACGCCCTCCTCGCTCTGCGCGCCGCCCGCCGCTCCATCCGCGCCGTCATGGCCACGGCGGGATCCTCCTCCTCCCCTACGTCTTCTTCTTCTTCGTCGCCCTCCTCCTCCTCAGGTTCAGCCTCCATGTCTTCCTCCTCCTCCTCTTCATCGTCTTCCATTTCCTCTGCGGCCGCCGGCTTCTCTTTTCCCTCCTTTTCTCGGCGCCCGGCGCTCCACAGATCCCGAGGCTGAAGAGACAGTTCAATTTATTTCTTATCTTTTCATCTCATTCTGTTTTTTACACTGCAAATGCTGAAATCCAAGCAAGTGTTTCTGTCTTAGTCTTGGTCAGAATTGTCTTTTTAGTCTTGATATGAGCAACATTCAACTGACAAGTCCAGAAAAATATCTTATTTTAAGATATTAAAGGAAAAATTATGACTGAATTGCTTGTAATGAGTGAAAAAAAATGGCAATAAGGTTTCTTGATATTAAAATAATGTCTTGATACAACAGATGACCATTATCTTCTTTATCTTATCTTGTCTTTCTATTTTTAGCCTGTAAATACTAGTCTCGTCTATTTGCTATCCTTTTGTGTTTATAGTTGCTTATAACACTCTTCATGCAAATTTTTTATCATTACTATTTTACCTTTTATGCTTTACCACTACCTTGTACAAGAGAGCACAGTATACCACAACAAATTCCTTGTATGTTCAAGCTTACACTGCAAAAACTGAAATCCAAGCAAGTCATTTAAGTCTTATTTTTAGTCAAATTTGTCTTACGAATCTTGATTTGAGCCACATTTACTAGACAAGGTCATGAAAATGTCTCATTTCGAAACCTGGAAACCCTACCGTGGAAGAATGGATTGACATAATTTATGATATGTTTAAGATGGAGAGGATTACCTTTGCTTTGAGATTGAAACAGGAAATTTTTTTGAATAGATGGGAAAGATGGATAAGGTTTGTCACGCCAATACGACCATCATTTGTCTGAAATGGATTTCTGTGTCCCCCTTTTTATCTATTTATTTATTTATTTTTATTTCTTGAGGGGTTTGGTCTTTGTAAAATTTTAAGAATATAAAAAAAAAAAAAAAAAAAGAATTTTATTTTACTTGGAATAAGTGGCTTGAATTTATTACCCCATTAAGAGAAGACTTTGTATGACTCCACCATGGTTTGTGCCCCTTTACTCCCCCAAATGACACAATTTTAATGTTAACTCCTTTTGTTTCTGTTGTTCCTAGTTTGGTTTCTTGTGTGAGAGGTAAACATATGTGGATGTTAAATGAATATTTTGAAGGTAAACAGAGATAATGAATGTGTACAAAATGTTGTGAGAAAGGTCAGAGAAGAAGATGTGTAAAATTCTACATATGTGTAATATATCAAAAACTGGAAAAGTACTGTGAAAAAGAAATGTTTAATTGTGTGTCAAAGAAATGATCTTTTTGGTCCAAAAATAAAGAATTACAAAAAAAGAAAATGTCTCATTTCAAGTTTTTTAAAGACAAAAATGAGGCATCAATTGCTTGTAACAAGTAAAAAAAAATCTGTCAATGGGATAAGATAAAAGATTCTTGTTTCAAGACATCTTTCCAATTTCAAGAAACTTCCCGGGTGAATTCGTCTTATCCCATTGGCAGATTTTTTTTACTTGTTACAAGCAATTTACACCTCATTTTTGTCTTAAAAAACTTGAAATAAGACATTTTTATAACCTGGTCTGGTGAATGTGGCTCAAATTAAGAACAATAAGACAATTTTTTACAACAAATAAGACATAATGACTTGCTTAGATTTCAGTTTTTGCAGTGTATCTGGCGAATAAAGCTGATTCTGATTCTTTTGTCCTCCTTTTTGGTGGTAAAATTATGTTTTGGGAGTTTTATAAAATTCCCCAAAATGTCCAGGTTTTTCTCAGCTTTTTCTACAGACCATTGATATTTATAATAAAGCAAAGCTGCACTGTACTGACATTATTCTGATTCACCAACCTGTCAAGATGTTGAGCAGGAAAATATGAAACTCTGACTGTTTGCAAAGCTGCACTCTCAGACAGAAAATTCCTTGAGTGAAAATGCACTTTTACAGACGAAGAGCATCCCACTTTTCATTGTGGTTAAGTCAAAGTATGACATAGAAAGTCAATAAAAGTAAAAATTTTGAGCTAAAAAGTCAAAATTATGAGATAAAAAGTCGAATTTTGAGACACTAAAGTCAAAATTTGGAGGGAAAAAACATTTTTTTTGCTGGAAAGTGAAAGTAATGAGATAAAAAGTGACATTTTGGGATAATGTGTCAAAATTTTATGGAATAACAGTTAAATTTTGAGGTACAGAAAGGTCATAATTAAAAGTGTGAAAAAATCAAAGTGATAAGAATGTCAAAGTAAAAAGATAAAAAGTAAAAACTTTGAGTTAAAAAGTCAAATTTGAGCAAAAAAGTCAGGGTTTTGGGATAAAAAGACAGAATTTGGGGATAAAAAGTCCAAAAGCTAAGCCAAGGTGTTAAAACTTTTTTAGATAAAGACAACATTTTGAGTCATTAAAGTCAAAATTCTGAGATTGAAAGAGGTTATGGAGCTAAAAAGTTGAATTTAAGCCAAAAAGTCAAAGTAATGAGACAAAAAAAGTGAAATTTAGAAGTAAAAAGTCGAAAATTTGAGATGTTTGCTAAAAAAAAACGGAAAAAAGAATTTAAACCTTATTCATTTTAATCCAAAAATTTTGCTTCTGATCTCAAAACTTAACTTTAGATGAGCAAACAAAAATCTAATCAAAGCCAGTTTTTTATTCTCTATATGTTCAGCTGGTGGAAATTGGCCATTACGTTAATTATGTTAAAATTCTAGAAAACTTTCACTTCAAACAGAAAAAGAATGTTTTAAATATATGTTTGGATAATGAAGCTACTTAGGCATATCTCTTTTCCATATATTAAGTAATTTAGAAGTCTTTTTCTGTCTTTGAATAACTTGAAATAAGCCGTTTTTCTGGGCAGGTTTGGTAAATGTGGCTCATATCAAGACTAAAAGGACATTTTGTACAAAAAGTGAGACATAAACACTTATTTAGACTTCATTTTTTTGCAGTGTAAGAGTGTTTCTGTGCTCTGTTTTTACAGTGAAGGTGTTTTATTCACCAGCCGCAGCAGCAGAGGTTTCCCAGGAACAGACTCCGCCCTGTTCAGAACGGGGCGTGGCCTCTCTGACCGGCTGCCCGCGCTCAGAGCCCGCAGACGCTTCGTCAGACGAACATTGAACCTGACACAGAGACGGGCAGAGAGAATAACTGACACGTCCTTGTTTCACACACACCTGCAAGTCTCCACACACACACACACACACACACCACATCCTGTCACCGCCGCACAGACATCAACACCTCAACAACCTGCTGTCTTTCAGAAACAGCGTCTCCAGGCCACACAGAACAAAGTGTGTGTGTGTGAGTGTGTGTGTGTGTGTGTGTGTTTGAGCCAATGACACGGGGTCTCACCCTCGCGCACAGGAAGTGGAGCAGAAGCGTTTGGACCGCATAAAGTTGTGGGCGTGGCCTCGTTTCCCACAGAACTGACAGTGCAGCACAGTCCGGTCCCTGTGGGTCGACCCTGAGCGTGTGAGACAAAACGCCGTCATCAGACTGTGACGTCACACTTCTCTGTTCGTTTGTTTCTAGGATCATCATCGTCTCACTCACTGTTCCCGTGCTCCTCCACGTCCCCGGCCTCCTCCTCCTCCTCCGACTCTGTGGGAGTGGGGTGTTCGGATTTCTTAACCGTGTCCGATGCAGGTGACGCTGCTTTCCCATTGGTCCCGTTCACCTCCTTGGGTTTGGTCACCTGCTCTGGAACCAGGAGGGAGGAGCGGTTCACCTGTGAGAAAAAAACCTGTGTTTACACCTGTGTGTGTCTCAAAACTATGGAAGCTTATTCAGGACAAAATTAAAATGAAAATGCAATCAAGAATTACCTTACCAATTTCAACAATAAAGGCGCATAATTTGATTCATAATTAAAATGAAATATCAAATATACAATTATCATTTTCATCTTCATCTTCAAGAATGAAAATTATGTGACTTAATTGAAATTAAAATGGAAAACGTGTTTGCATTTTGATTCTCAAGATAAGGTCCGGTAAAAACTGTACATAATTGAAATGAAAATAAAATAGAGGATTTACATTTACAGTTCGAGATCAAGGTGTAAATTTAAAATCTTTTCTCATTTTTTGTTTTAAGGAACATTCAAATAAATGAGATAAAAAGTCTAAAATTCTGACTATTAATTTCAAAATTCTTACTTTACATCTTGAAATTTTGAGTTTTGCCCAATAATTTGGACTTTTTTCCTTAAAGTTCTTAAATTTTGTCTTGAAACTTTTATTATTATTATTTTTTACCTCATAATCATCACTTATTTAATCTGATCTTTTTTTTCATTTTCTTATTTCCATAATTCTGTCCTTCTCATCTCATAATTCAACCTTTTATATTCTGATTTTGACCTTTTCTTCATAATTCTGACATTTATTCTCAAAATTTAGACTCTCTCCTCGAAATTGTGACTTTTTAATCCTAGAATTTTGTCACCTCATAATTTGACTTTTATTGTACAATTTAACTTTTAACCTCCAAATTTAGACTTTCTTCTCCTTATTATTATTACAGCTTCTTTATCTCATAATTTTTCTTTGTCCGTAGATTTTGACTCTTTGTCTCGGAATTTGTCTTTTTCCTCGTATTTTTCATTTTTATCTCATAATTTTGTTTGTGTGTGTGCTTACAGGAAAAGGTTGCAGCCCCTCCTGGATCACAAACCCCTCCACCAGGTGAGTCAGAACCTGCCGCCCCTCAGGCCACGCCCTCGGCTCCCAGGGGCTGTCCAGCGATTGGCTGAAGACTTCTGACTCGTCCTCTGATTGGCCGAGCGGCTCGGTCTCCGCCTCGGCCTCGGTAAGGTGCTGCGACTCGGCGGTCGTTTTGTCCGCCTTCTCCGTCTCGCGCTGCGATAGGCTGAGGTCTGTGGGGTGGGCGGGCTGAGCGGGGAGGAGGGGGGGAGGATGCTCAGCTGATGGAGTGATGAAAGGCGAGGAGGGCGGGGACTGAGAGGAGAGACTGGAGAGAGCTGAGAGGAGAAGAGACAGAGTTAGTGTTAGATTAAAAAATAGGAGTCTGCCTGAGTTTCAGATTTCCATAAATGTAAAATGTAAATAAAAACACTGATTTGTGAATCCTGTTTAACCTATATTGAGTTGAATACACTACAAAGACAAGACATTTATTGTACAAACTGATACATTTTATTGTTTTTGTTGCAAATTTTGACTCATTTTGAATTTAGTGGCTGCAACACGTTCCTAAAAAGCTGGGACAGGTTGTGTAACATCATCTTTCCTTTTAACAACATTCACCAAGTGTTTGTGAACTGAGGACACTAATTGTTGAAGCTTTGGAGCTGGAATTCTTTCACATTTTCTGGATTGCAGACAGGCCAGTCTAGTATCTGCACTCTTCTACTACGGAGCCACGCTGTTGTAACAGGAGCAGAATGTGTCTTGGTTTCATTGTCTTGCTGAAATAATCAGGGACGTCCCTAAAAAAGACAAAGTGTCTTGGATGGCAGCAGATGTTGCTCCAAAACCTGTTTGTACCTTTCAGCATTAATGCTGCCTTCACAGATACTGGGACAGTTACCCATGATGCCATGGGCTCTAACACACCCCCATACCATCACAGATGCTGCTTTTTGAACTTTGAGCTGGTAACAATCTGGATTGTCCTTTTCCTCTGTGGCCCGGAGGACACCACGTCCATGATTTCCAAAAAGAGTTCTGTGTGTGTTGTTGATGTCTGACTTTGTCTTTGCATGGTAGAGTTTGAACTGTCACTTGTAGATGTAGTGATGAAGTGTGTTAACTGACAATGGTTTTCTGAAGTGTTCCTGAGCCCACGTGCTAATATCCTTTACACAATGATGTGGGTTTTTAATGCAGCGCCGCCTGAGGGGTCAAAGGTCACGGCCATTCAATGTTGGTTTTGGGCCTTGCTGCTTACGTGCAGAGATTTCTCCAGATTCTCTGAATCTTTTGATGATATTATGGACTGTAGATGATGAAATCCATCAATTCCTGCAGTTGTACATTGAGCAACATTGTTCTTAAACNTTGCCGAACACTTGTGTGCGTGGACGTACCTGACTGGTTGTCGGACTGTGTCGACATGTTCTCACAGAAATCCTCCTGACTGACCGGCTGCAGGTCCCTGTGAGACTCTGAGAGTCTCTGGTTGTGGACAGAGGCCTCTGGGACTGGAGTGGGCACTGGTGCTGTAGTCGGAGCAGAAACGAGCCCTTTGACTGGTTTTGGTTCCGCGCTGGAGTCTTTAACGGAGTCCGGCTTTGAGGTTGGATCCTTGCTCTGCTGCTGATGGAGACTCTGAGCGCTCAGGTTCTCAGACTGGTCCATAGCTGCTTCTCCTTCCTCCTCCACTTCCACCTTCCTCTCCTCCTTTGCTCTGTCACTCTCTCCTTCCTCCGTCACCTCCATGTCTTCATCCTCTCTGCCTCTTTCTGCTTCCTGCGTCTGTTTCTGACTCGTCTCCGTCGAAAGCCTCGGCTTCTCGTCCTTCTCTTTCCCTCTTTGGTCGTCTTTCTGCACCGTCTTCAGATCTTTCCCGCCGCCTGCCTCCTCTCTGACTCCTTGTCTCACCCCTCGCGGTCTCTCCCTCTGCTCCTCGCTCTCCTTCGCCTCTTTTTTCTGGGTCAGATTCTGAATCTGAGGAGCCGCCTGACTCGGAGGAGAAGCCGGGCTCAGGAGGGACGGAGGCGACGACAGAGAGGAGGTATTTTTTGGCAACGTTGGGTTTAGAGGAAGAGGAAGCACATCTTCGGCGCTCACCGCCCTCTTTGATTGGCCGGACACGTCGGGGGACTCTACGATTGGAGGCGGCGAGTGCACAGTGTGGGCGTAGGTGCCGGGTTGTGTCTGACGGCCTGAGGAGAGGGCGATGATTTGCAGCTGCCTGGCTGCAGAAGGCGAACGCTCAAAGTGGGAAGAAACAGACATGGGGTTGGTCACTGATAACGAGCTGTGCTGTGATTGGCCGGGCCTGGTCTGAGTTAACGGGCAGGCGGGTTTCAGCGCGGACAGCGGCCGGCTGATGGAGGAGGCCTGACTGGAGGGGGCAGCAGCGATCGGCTGGAGAGCTGAGGTTTGCCGCGGTGACGTGGCTCTGTGGCCGTTTGGAGAGTGGAGTCTGGCTCTCAGGGGGACGGCTCGATTTGGAGAGTAAAGAGCTGCAAGAGAGAGAATGAGGAGAAGGAGTTTAGAAATCTGGGCCCTACTACTTTACAGGAACAGGGCTGGTTTTTGTGTCTTGGTTTCATAAATATTGCGTTAGCTCTTTAACCCTATAACGAATCATGTTTGGTGTATGGGTTTCAAAGACCTCCATCTCATCAACATGATAAACAGTTCCCTTAAAAATCTGTTGATAAATGTATTCTGCCCCTTTAAGGATTATCATACCTCACATTGTTTACACACGAGATCTACTGTTAGCAGCCTGTAGCATGTTGATGCTAACAGGTGCTAGGCCGGATGTTCCCCACTAGCTGAAGAAAAGGAGGTGAGGATGATGTACTTACATCGAACTGTCCTTCCATCCATTGTTTTCTACTTTTATGTTTCGCTTAATATGTGCATATTGTATTTCTAAGTTACAATTATTAAAGATTCAAAGGTTTTGATTGTCAATTTTTATATATATACAAGGACGTACAGAAAAATCAAAACACTTTTCCTCTCTTTGGATGGTATAAAAGTAAAATAATAATTTTTGAATGTGAAAATACAGAAATATAAGGAAATGAGAAGACCTTTTTTCACAGTGCAGGTGGCGCAGTGTCATGACAACTTAAGGTATAAAATGTAAAATGTTAAAGTGATGTGATGTTTTCAACTCTTCACTTTCTTATTTGCAACTGTAACTCTTTAAATTAAAGAATGAAAGGATTATTTATTATTAACTCTTTCCTGGCTGCCGATACATTAACAAGATTCCAGTGACGCTGTTTTAAATCTGCAGCAGCCTGACTCACATCTCTGCTCATTTCTAATAAACCTGCAGGAGCGTGATGACAGCGTTCCAGTATTTCAGCAACCACATGTTAAAACCACACACAGCGCGGGCCCCTGGGGGCCTCAGTGATGGCCTCCAGGGACAAACTCTAACCCTGGGTGTTGGCTCCATGAGAGAGTTAATGAGACAAGGAGGTCACAGAGTAGGTAACATAAAAATAAAAAGGAAAATCTTTTTTTTTCTCAGGATTTTACTGCAGATTTTTCTTCATCTTTAATCTAATTCATCATATTCTCACTTGGCGGAGGGACGGAGAGGTGGCGGCTTGGCGTGGTCAGGCTCTCGGTTGCTGTGTTGCTGGGCTGCGGCCGCGGCCTGAGAGGCGGGAAGAGAGGAGCGTGAGGGCGAGAGAGGGGAGGAGGGGCCGAGGTGGGGGGCTTAAGGCGGAGGGAGGGTGGGATGGTCAGAGTCCCGGGAGGGGGAGGCCTCAGGGTGAGACTTTGGAGCTGGGGGAGAAAGAGAAAGAGGAAAGAAGCTCAGTTAGATCTTTGAAAAATATCCAGGTAATCACATGTTATAGTGACTTTATTATCATTTTCAAAACAAAAAACAACAGAAACAAGGCGACGAAAGATGAAGCTGATCAAACAGAATCAAGGTCACAGGGTCAGAAGTAGAAGTTTCTGGGGTCACACTCAGAAAGAGAGGAGCGTTTTAAAGACCTGTGTCCACTTAACACTTCTTACTTTCCCACTCACTTTAACTTGTCTGAGTTGAGACATCTAAGTTTGTTTTTCTTTACTTTGCATGCTCAGTATCTTGTTTTTCAAGGAAACAAAAACAAGTGATAGAAATGGTGCAGCAGCTTTAGACACAGAAATCACACTCCTGAAAAAAAAGGGACTTCTGCTCATCTCTTTAACAGAGTTGATCTGAAGTCAGGAAACTTTCCTACCTGTACTTGTCAAATATGTAAATACTTATCAGGTTGGGAGAGATATTATCTGGCAGTGGCATGCACAGACATCTTGATGGGAAGAGGCGAAAGAAAACGAAACACTTGAAACACGCATTTTGGCTCTCAAGAAGGTAGTTTAGTGAGTGTTTTGGCTCCCGGAAGGGCAGTTTATTATATTTTAATTAGTGTATTTCCCAACAAGGAGGGCATTTGGTGTATTCAGGCTCTCAAGCAGGCACTTAAGCTTAGGTTTGGCACCAAGGGGGCACTGAGCACTTGTTTTTTCCTCCCAAGAGTACACTTTAGCAGGCATTTTGGCTCCCCAAAGAACACCTTTTTTTTTACATTTGTGCTCCGAAGGTGCACTTTTCAAATGATGGCTCCCAAAAGGGCACTTAGGCATGTGTTTTGGCCCCTGACAAGATACTTTGGCACATGTTCTGATTCCCAAAAGAAAAAGTTAAGCATATGTTGTGGCTCCGCAGAGGGCACTTTAGAATTTTTTGGATCAAAATTGACCACTCCAACATGCATTTTGGCTCCCATGAGGGTATTTTGGCAGGTGTTTTAACTCCCAAAAGGGCACTTTAGTATGTGTTTTGGCTCCCAAGAAGAGCAGTTCATCATGTTTTAACCAGCCAAAGGGGCAGATTAGTAGAAGTCCCCAACAAGGAGGGCATTTGGTGTGTTTTAAGTCTCAAGAAGGCACTTTACTTTGGATAAGGTGGACACTAAGCTCTTGTTTTGGCTCCCAACGATACACTTTAGCAAGTATTTTGGCTCCCAAAAGAACACTGTTTTGCATTTTGGTTCCCAAGGGGCACTTATGCGTGCTCTGGCCCCCAAGAGTGGATACTTTGGCGGGTGTTTTAAATCCTAAAAGGGCACTTTAGTATGGGTTTTTGCTCCCAAGAAGGCAGTTCATCATGTTTTATCGAGCCAACGGGGCAGATTACTGGGAGTCCCCAACAAGGAGGACATTTGGTGTGTTTTGGCTCTCAAGAAGGCACTTTACCTTGGATAAGGTGGACACTAAGCTCTTGTTTTGGCTCCCAATGATACACTTTAGCAAGTATTTTGGCTCCCAAAAGAACACGTTCTTGCATTTTGGTTCCCAAGGGTCACTTTTGCATGTTTTGGCCCCCAAGGATACTTTGGCAAATGTTTTGGCTCCTGTGAGGACACTTAAGCATGTGTTGAGGCTCCCAGGAGGTTGGTTTATCATGTTTTAATCAGTGAAAAAGGACAGATCATTGTGGTTCACCAACAAGGGAGGCACTTTGGCTCAAGTTTGAAGTTTGGCACTAAGGTGGACACCTGGTTTACACACATTTGATCTCCCAAAAGGGCACTTTGTGTATTTTTGCTCCCACACGGGGGCATTTATACATGTGTTTTGGCTCCCAGGAATCAGATTATCATGTTTTAACCAGCTAAAGGGGCAGATTAGTGGAGTCCACCAACCAGGAGGGCACTTAATTGTGATTAGGACACTTAAGCACACATTTTGGCTCCCAAAGAAGATACTTAAGTATGTATTTTCAACAGTTGGGCCACAAGGGGGCTCTCTGCACACCAATTTTATCTGGTATGGCATGTTTGGATAGGTACGCTCTGTGCTCCAACAGAAGGGCGTCAAAAAAATGGACGAAGTGAACCAGACAATTTAGAAACCCACCAGCTGTTTGGTAATCAGGGATAGACAGTCAGGTTTCAGGGTTTAAGTTTGTTGATAACAGCTCTGCATCAAAAAAGTTTGTTACGGTCTTCTATATGACAAACAGACATATTAAAAGATGGATCCAGAATAATTATTACCGCTTAAAAATAGATGAACACACACATTAAACACACAAGAAAGAGCGGAGAAGACACACATCAAATATGCACGCAAGAAAAGTGCTCTGCTGCTCACCTGAGCGGAGGCGGGGTTAGAGGAAGCAGGAGAAGAGGAGGAGGAGGAGGAGGAAGAGGAGGAGAGGGCAGGTCGCATAGCAGACGTAAGAATCAGCTGCAGGAGGAAAAAAGAGAGGGAGGACGTAGAAAGATGAGGAGAGTAACCGGAGCTGTCGGAGTAAATTTAAAGATGGTGATTCTTCTAGAGTAACTCTTAAATCCCACACACCCTGAACGTCTCATCACTCACTCCTCTGCATGTGTGTATGTGTGTGTGTGTGTTTATACATGTTTACCATCTGAGCTCTAAGCAGCACCTGGTCTTGGCCAGACCCTTTGAGACCTTTCCCCAGGAGCAAGGTCTGCTGGGATACCCTCTGCCTGACAGGCGACGGGCTCTGATTGGCTCTCACAAGACCAGGTGTGCCGACAGGGTGAGTCTGTGATACCTGGAGAGGAGGGGAGGGGAGGGAAAGGAGGGGAGGGGAGAAGCTTTGATGTAAAATAAGCTGCATGGATAAAAAACGGTGAGAGAAATCCACAGAGTCGTCTCTGCTCCAGCAGCTGCTCCTTCTCTTATTGCTCTGAGCTCAGAGTATAAACATTTTTATCAGCGCAGATCTGCTCCTGCTCCCAGACTTTAGGAGGAATAAAAACCTGAGATATCAACCTCTTATTCTCCACCAGGTTGTCAGAAATTCGTATGAAGTCTTCAAAGTATAAACAGAAACATCAGAATGCTAAACACCGCGCTAGAAAGTTTAGATTCTTCACATTTCAGTCACTAAGTTTGTTTTTCAGGTAGGACATCCTCTACCTGTTTGGGGTCATTACGTCACATCCTGACGCCCGATGGGACTTATAAGTGAGAGGAAAGGTGGTCTCCTTAGGTCTCAAGTTTGTATAGTTTTCACAACAAAGTAGTTTAATAAGGTTCACCACTTTAAAGAGGACATTTCAGGCAACAAACAGACAGACAGCACAGGCAAGAGTAGTAATTGTCGTCGAAGTGAGTCTTAGAGCATTTCCTCCTCAATGTCAATCTGACAAAACTGCAAGTGTTTGTTCTCCTTAAGCTTCTGGCAACAAGATAAAAGTGACCCCATCGTTTTCAGTTGTGTTTTTAATCCAGGACAGCTTGTGATAGACAACAAGCACTCCCTGCTTGACTGGCCAATAGCGCAAGGTGGTCTTGCGTTACAGCTCTAATAAAGAGTCGTTTGTTAGCTAACTCTTACAGTGGCCAATCCCCTTACTGTTCACAGGTATCCAGCTGTAGCCATTTGGATCATTGGCGAGACCTATTTATCGCCATGCATCTTTATTTATATACATGTGCGCAATACACGGCAAAAACTGAAATCTAAGCAAGTCATTATGTCTTATTTTTAGTCAAATTTGTCTTACTATTCTTGATTTGAGCCACATTTACTAGACAAGGTCATAAAAAATGTCTCCTTTCAAGTTTTTTAAAGACAAAAATGAGGCAACAATTGCTTGTAACAAGTCAAAAAATCTGCTAATGGGATAAGATAAAAGATTCTTGTTTTAAGACATCTTTCTAATTTCAAGAAACTTCCCGGGCGAATTTGTCTTATCCCATTGGTAGATATTTTTTAACTTGTTACAAGCAATTTACACCTCATTTTTGTCTTAAAAAAACTTGAGATAAGACATTTTTATGACCTGGTCTGGTGAATGTGGCTCCAATTAAGAACAATAAGACAATTTTTACTACAAATAAGACAGAATGACTTGCTTAGATTTCCGTTTTTGCAGTGTAGAAGACATACAATCTGTGACAGGGAACTACAATTTTATGTTTCTCTGCAAGAGCAAAGTTGACTGAAAAGAGGACACTGAGCACTGATGAAGCTAGTTTTGTTCGTACAGAGTCTTTGGACGAGAGCTTGGACAGTGAGTACAACTCTGCCTGGTGTTTGGTCACATGAGACTAAAAACTCTCCAACTCCAACAAGGTTTTAACTAGAAAGCTCAAATTTCACCCAGATATTGACAACAAGGTGTAGAAGAGACGTAGCCGATGTCTTATGTGTAGTAGCTGCATTTATCCTGATGTGGACTTTAGCCACAGATAGAAACAAGACATTTTCTGAAACTAGCAACTTTTATCTTTCAAATGAAGTGTCACTGATGAATTTTGACCTTTTAGTTCTTCGGTTATAAACTTTGAAACTTATCAAGTAATGAAGGCCAGAGTTAGGTGGGATGTAAAGGGTTAAAGTGAGAGGCTGGTGTGTTACCTGTCGGCCAGGTGGGCTGGCTGGTGTGTGAAAGGGCTTGATGGGTGAGGAGGTTGACGTGGAAACAGGCCTCGTGTTCCCGTTGCTCAGGCTGGTGGAGGTCTTGGATGCCGTGGAGGCACTGTGCGTTGTGGAAGAAGAGGAAGAGGAAGAAGAAGAAGAAGGAGGAGGAGGAGGAGGAGGAGGAGGAGGAAGAGGGGAAGTGGTGCTGGCTACAACGGGAGATGAAGAGGAAGGAGGGAGGAAAGAGGAGGAGGGGGATGTTTTGGAGACACCTGCGGATGAAGGTGAGGGCGAAGGTGATGGGAGGATGGGGCGGGAGTAGGTGCGGAGAGCAGGGGCGGCGGTGGAGGTGAGTTTGGGAGGAGCGGGGACCAGGATGTGAGGGGAGGGAGCCGATGCCACCTTTGGGATGTGAGTTGAAGTGATGGAGGGAGCAGGGGTGAGAGGAGGGGGAGGGGAGGAGGTGGTGGGCGTCAGCGTGGGAGCAGGGGAGTCCAGGAGCATAGGGTTAGGGGTGAGGCGGGGGGGAGTGGGAGTTGTGGGGGTGGAGGGGTCGGTGGAGGTGGTGGAAGTCTGAGGGCTGGTCCCATTGGTGGCTTCGCCGTGCTCTGATTGGCTCTGACGCAGAAGCTCCCGGTCCATCTTCAACAGTGAGGTTCACTAAAACACAGGAAGTGAAATCAGACACAGAATTTAACGAGAAGTCTCCGTCACACCTGCACCACAAACAGTTTCCACCTTCGGCTCTAAAACAACCACAGATTTAGATTTAGGAACTGTTTCAGGGAACCAAAGTCATAACAATCTAGAAGTTCCTGACAAGGATTGAAAAACCTTATTTAGAAAATTCCTTAAGGTGACTATTAAGTTCTTAAAGGGACTGTGAGGACTTTCGTTTTGAAGTGGATTGCAGCAACACCTTAAGCCAAAATCTAAAATGCTTTTCCGGGACAAAGACTCCACTTCCCATGAGCACTTGCACACACACTCACTGTCATTACGACATTACTCTTGAAGGTGAAGTATGCAAAAATTCTTGATAGGTTTTGTTTCTCTGTTTTACAAACAACATCCAAACTCATCTCTTCCTCCGTGGCTCAGTGTCAGCTGCTGCGCATGCTCACTGCCCCCAACTGTGGCTAATTGCATGGTTAACAGTTGTAGATTCGTAAACACACAATAGACGGTAAAAAACAGCCCTGCCAGTACCTGCAGCATCGTGTGATAGAATCTCAACATTTGTACACCTGACTTTCTGCAGGTAAATGAGACACGCTGCGGATTTAGAATAATTCTCTCTCTGTGTTACGGATGCTATCGCTATCTACTGCTGTTTTTTGAAGTTTGAATATTGTTTCAGTGTTTGTTTTATGTTTCCCCACACTTCCACACAGTAGGTCATGTATGGGAGAATGACTTAACAGCACGAGGTGTATAGTGATGATTGATTTAGGAGACGATAAAATTAATTTAAAGTATTAATTATTTTTCTTATTTTGCACAAGAAATGAATATAACATAACAAATACTGTACGTGCACTCTGATACAGAAGAGAGTTGATGATCTCTGCAACCAGGTGTGCAGAAAAAAATCATTGGTATCAGTAATTGGCTAAATAAGTCGTAAACTGTTGGCATATCGACCAGATAAAGCCAAAAAAAAAAAAAAAAAAANAGCTAATTTCACGCAACATCACCAACACGCAAGCAGGTGCCACTCCACGCACAGCGAGCTGATGCTGACATCTGGCCCGCAGCCTGTTCACGGAGCTAAAGCAGCTGCACTTTCTCCACGCAGACAAACCCGGTCATGACATTAATGAGTCACACAGAGCGAGACGGTGACACTTAGGCCAGAGATCATGCATGTGACTAACAGAGACAGAAAAAAAAGCAGAAAAAAGAAAAGAAAGAAGATGGAGACAGGCCTTCACTGTGGAGAAGTCTGCCGATAAAAACATTTGGATGAACTGTCATGTCCTGGCGCTGCGTAAAGCTCCACCTACCCCCTGAAATCCGCGTCGTCCTGCAGTTTATCCCCGGTGTTGTCCATCCGAGAGGGACCGCATGTTTATAAAGTCTGTTGCTGTTATCTGATGAACGGCTCTGGGCTTCGACAGGCAGAAATGGGCGTGTTTGAAGCCTCACTTCCTCGTCTGACAGCGCAGGAGCTGCTGTGCGCTGCGCGTCACGCTCCCCCGGATAATAATCCCAGCAGCCTCACCTCAGATTATCTGCGTGTGTCCCCCGCAGAGAGGCAAAAAACGCAAAGTTACACTGCAAGAAAGGCCCGTGTGTGATGTGCATGGGCTCCTGTGTGTCGCACTTTGATTATGGTTTCAGCAGACCCCGGGGCTTTTCCCGCGGAGCAGTCCGTGAACCCTGCATCCGGAGCGGCGGAGCTGCCGGGCAGTTCACCGATGAGGCTCCAGAGTCGCACCTGCAGGGTCTGCGGGGGGAATCAGCCCGGCACGGGGCCCCTGAGTAGCAGCTGCGAGGGGCCTGGTTAGTCCGCTGCTGGAGAAATGCAATGGAAGGCAGATTTATCAGGGAGGAAGAGGCGAGACAGCACCACTCAGAGCTCAGGAGGACCGAGGAGAAGACTGCACACACACACACATTCACACACACACACACACACACACAACCAGGCTGCAGCATGCACACAGCTCAAGGTGATACACAGGAAAACACGGCTGTCAGCAGCAATAATCATGAAAAAAAGTCTTTGACATTCGACAATTTTCATAATCATTCCTGTCTTTTAATAAATGTAACTCCCATTTATACTTGTGCCTGAAAGTTTACACACCCTCCAGCAGAATTTCCTGATTTTTTGGGCTTTTCTTAGAAAATATGACACAAAAACCTTTCTGTCACTCATGGTTAGAGGTTGGGTGAAGACATTTATTAACAAACAACTGTGTTTACTCTTTTTTAAATCATAATGACAACAGAAACTTCAAAAATGACCCTGTTCATTTTTTTATACACACACACTGATTACAAACAAATAGATCACAGGTGAGGATGGTTACCTTTAGAAGACATTCAAACACATTTGTGTTCACTTTTGTGCATTTATCAGTTGTGTAAACTTCTTAACAGGGTCATTTTTGAAGTTTCTGTTGTTGTTATGATTTAAAAAGAGTAAACACAGTTGTTTTTTAATAAATGTCTTCACCCAACCTCTAACCATGAGTGACAGAAAGGTTTTTGTGTTATCATTCATATTTTCTGAGAAAAGCCCAAAAAAACAGAGATTCTGCTGGAGGGTGTAAACTTTTGGGCACAACTGTATGAATGATAAATTCTGAATTTACAACATTAAGTTCTTTCAAAAGCATTTAAATGCACTATAACATTTTACAAAATAATACAGTCATTTAGGATGAAAAGAGTGATGTTTATGTATAAAATATTCAAGTTAGTGTTATTGTCAATTTCTGCACACACATACAGATACGGTGGCCCTAAAGTGCAAATAAGAAAACACAACAGCAATTTAGAAAAACACAACTACAAATCTGAAAACATGACAAATAAGAACACACAACAGAAAATCAGAACATACAATGACATATTACAAAACACAACGACAAATCAGACAACACAAAAGCAAATCAGAAATCAGAGGCTTGAAGTTGAGGAACTCAAGGGGCAAAGAAGCTACAATACACATTTAGTAGAAACAATAACAACAATATAAAATTTAGGTCTGTACAGAATTTAAGTATAAATTGAATGTCAAAATGTAAAAATAGGAGGAACATTGTGCAAAAAAAAGGTAGTGTGACTCAGTCAATTTAGAAAAAGTATGAGTACCAAGAGACATAAGAGTAACATTTTAACCTTTTAGAAAAGTGTGAAGTAGTGTGCAGATTTGCACTGAAGTAAATCAGGTTATGAATCATATCTATGTTTACAGTTTTTTGTCAAGTGCAAAAACCAAACCAAAGTCTTTCTAGTAACATTTCACTCAACTACATTTTTGCTTCATGAACATCCAGTTTTGTGAAAAACATATTAGAGGACAGAGCCCTTAAGGGTCCAGCAGGAGTTTTATTTTAATTTATTTTAATTTTTTGAAGATTTTTGCATTCTCTCAAAATACTTTTTTGTCTTTCACTCCTTTTGAAACACATTTCCACTTTTGCTCAGCCACTCCTAGCTCAGTGAGGGAACCCAAAAGTATTGTGAGGGTATGCAACAGTTTTATAAGGTCATGCAAAAGCCTGGAAACATCCCTGGAGTCGGCTGAAATAAATAATGAGTTCACATAAACCACAGTTGAGCAGCCTGTAACTACAAAACCATTCTGTTGTGATCCATGGGATGAGATGTAGAAATGTTCTTCTTCTACTTGAACAGATATGAGCTAGATATTTTTAGCAATCACATCAATGCAAAGACTGAATTCACTGTTCAAGTTTGGATGAAATATGAATCTCAAATGAGTAATTTTTCAAATATATGTTCCATAAAATGACAATGAAAATCCTGTTTATCATTAACCAAACATTTAAAAGTACAACCCCAGCATCCTCATTTATTGTCAGTAATTGTCTTTATCTGTTTTTTTTTAATTGGCTAGGTTTAAATTATTTGTGGTCATGTGACCTGAATTCAGTCTCGTGGCAGTAATTGGATGAGCCTCTGTCATTTGATGAACAGACTGACTTGGCCTTGAAACCTCACATAACAAATACTCTGCTGCGTCACTGGCTTTAATCTGCAGCTGCATCAAAGGTAGCGCACGCAGGTAGGGTCCGACCGGAAACAGGGGGGAACTGCCTTCAAAATAAAAGCAGATAAATTAGACAGCAGGAGGGTTATGCTTAACATAATGGAGCAAGAATAATTCTAGCATCAGTAATGATTCTTATCTGTGTTTTTTCAGTCATTGATGAGTTTAATCTAGAGGAGTTGCAAAAGAAATCACTATCTACTATTGGCATTGGTCGCCATTGTGCAGCTGGAGTCTGCGCAGTAGAGAATTTTGGTGGAACCAGGTGACAAAAAAGAATTAAATATATGTCTTTTGTTTTCTTTCAAAGGTCTAATCTCTTTATGGCTCTATTCCCCAAAGTTCCTCTTATCCCTGATAAAAATTACACTATCAATTATTGTAAAATGAGACTAAGAGCCTGGTTTTTAATGCCAAATTTGATTAATTATTACACAGTCTATGATAATAACCAGTGCATATAAAACAGAATATTGACCTATCTGTAGCCTAATACCATAATCAATTCTAATCCATACTATAAAACACTTTTTACATGTGTCTTGCTGTTTGCACAATAATTAAGTGCTCAAAAACTGGACTAACTTTAGCTTCTCTTATTTTCTGTTTTTTATTTATTGTGCATATTTTACTTGATAGTTTAGTTAATGTTAAATTTCTCTTTCTATTCTTAGTATCTTTATGTTCTAACATTTTTCTCTTCTGTCTTACTGTGTACTTATTATTTGTTCAGGGTTTTCTAATTTACTGTTCCTATTTAATGTGTATATTTTACTTTAGATTTTAGATAATGTGAAATTAAAATTCATTTTCTCTTCTTAGTATTTTTACAATTTAACCATTTTTCTCTTCACTCTCTTACTGTGTTTATCATTTATTAGGCTTTAAAAACTGAGACCTGACTTTTTGGTCGTAAGTATATTGTCTGTTTTTTTGGTTATTTTTACCTTTATGTTTATTGTTGTAGTGTCTGATTTTAGTTTTTTTGGTTATGTCTTTGTATGTGTTTTCTAAATGTTGTAATTTTTGAAAAATCTTCAATAAAATTGTTATTGAAAAAAAAACCAAAAAAAAAACCTGAGACCTGATTAGTAATTTTGTACCGCTAGCATGCAAATGTGAGCTGGGATGACAATAAAGTTCCTTGAATCCTTAATCAAAAACAGCTAAATACTCTAAGAAAGAGTGTGTTGTTTCATATATTTGAAAAATCAACCAGAGCTTTTATTTTCAGTATTTTGTGTGTTTTTCCTTCTGTGTGAGTCTTACAGAAACTTCCCCCCAACAAATGAACACTGCAATTTTTGCACTGTTAGTTACTTTATTCCGTCTATTTGTTAAAAAGGCTAGTTGATTGTGTTCTTCTTTTATTCTCTTTTTTATTGTATATTTGTATATATTTATTTATTATTCTCATTTCTATGATTGGGCTTGCTCCGGGACCAGGGTAACCTAATTTCGTCCCACCCATGTTTTACATGGGTTGAATGACAATAAAACTCCGTGAATCCTTGAATCCTTGAACTGTTGTGTGCTTTTATTTTGAAAGGCAGGACCGGAAGTCCTTCCCATATTTGGGTTTCTTTAACAGGTGTCAGTTGCTAGGGTACAATCCGCTACATGGCAACGGCCCCACCGAGAGGAAAAGTTTGAATTTTCATGATTTTGTCTTTTGATGGAAACAAAAAGATGAAGAGTTTCTTTCTCGCTTCGTGTCCGGATAAAGAAGAAAAGACGCTTTGAGATGAAAATGCCAGCGACCAAAGTGATCAAACAAACCCCTGTGGAGTCCGTGAGGAAGCCCGTGGACAGAAAGAAACCGGGGAAGGTAAAAGCTGTGACCGCGGCGCAGAGTGAACTCAAAGTACCCGCGGTGCGTAAAAGCCGCGCGTCAAGCTGCCCCAGGTGTCCGCAGAGGGACCGGGGTGAGGAGGGGGGGTCCGGGGCGAGGCGCACGGCCCTCAGACAGAGCTGTGAGCGGAGGGCCAGGTCCAGCTCCAACGCCCCGGGACAGAAGCAGGAGGGTCGGACAGTTTCCAGCTCAGTGAGGAACAAAGAGTTCACCAACCTGAAGATGAGCACGTGCCCGAGGGAGCAGAGGGGCGTCAGGGGGGAGGTTAAACACACCATCCAAAGGTGAGACAGGACAGGTGTGTGGTCCAGGTCAAAGTGAACTAAAGGTTCATTTTAAATCATTATTTACTGCTCGTTTCTGTTTCTCCAGTGAAGCTCCTGTGAATTTTTTTAAATTTTATTATGACACAACTTTTTTACATGAGAGGTTACAATAATACAATATTTAATAATACACACATTTTTAACACTTGAAATTGACACCCTACAAAACTGGAAAGGAGCAACTGGAAGAAAAATCTTATTTTTGTCTGCCTCCATTCTTAACTCAAAACTTTTAAGTGTTTTACCACCAAAATAATAATAATAATAATAATACATTTTATTTAAGGGCGCCTTTCATGGCACTCAAGGTCACCTTACAAGAATAAGTGCATTAAAAGAGGACTGAAACAGATATAAAACAAGCAATACAATATAATGCAATATAAAACAATAGATTAAAATACAAAACAGTGCAATGGTGGTGAAAGGTCAGAGGGAGTAGGCGAGTTTAAACAGATGGGTTTTGAGTCTGGATTTGAAGAGGGGTAAGGACCGAGTGTTGGGGAGGTCAGGTGGGAGTGAGTTCCATAGCTGACCATCACCATCAACCCCACTCTTTAAAAAGATTACTCAAATCACAAGATAAACAAGCTGGAAATAAAAAAAAAACATTCTAACTAACTAACTAAATAAATAACTGAATAAATAAATAAATAAATAAATAAAACAAAGATATCGAATTCCAAGTTCATAACTTCTAAACTATCTCTCTTCCCTCTGGAACACCTTACCACAACACATCCGAGCCTGTCCAAACCCATCCACATTCAAAACCCTCCTCAAAACACATCTTTTTAAAACTGCTTTTAATGTCTAATTGCTTTTAAATGTATCCCATGGTTTTATTTTGTCTTGTTTTCATTGTTATAGGTTATTATTATTGTTATCATTACTGTGTTGTTTTATTTGATGTTTTTTATGTCTGTGAAGCGTCTTTGAGTATCTAGAAAAGCGCTCTACAAATAAAATGTATTATTATTATTATTATATATATTTTTAAAACTGAAAAATATTTTTACACCCCTTCAGGTCATCCTGCTGAGATTTCCACAATTAAACACCAATAACCAAAATACACATTTGTTTCAATGTTGCCCTAGCAGATTGATAATTGATGCTTAAAATTAAATGTCCCTCTATGGTTTTCAGAAGAGAAGACTTTTTTGCAGTGGTCAGACTCTCTCATCATCCAAACAAGATCTTTGTGAAAAATTAATGCAACACTGGGTGAAAATAAATCTTGTGACATTGCAGAAGCTTATCGAAACGATACCACAGCGAATAATCAAAGCTAAAGGTGCTCCAACCAAATATTAGAGTGTGTGACCTTTTTTGAGAATCAACGTTATAGCAAAGATACAGGTTAAAGTATAGTTAATAGGTGGGATAAAGTGTAGTGAACAAGTGGAATAATCCACAGTTAACAGCGGGGAATGTAAAGCAAAAAAGCTTTGGTAACGCACTCTGAACAGGTGGAACGATGTAAAAACAGGAGGTGGAGTGTTTTTCATGTTTTGTGAGCAAATGGGTTTGGATGATGTATCATGAAGAGATGTGATAACCTTCAGTGAACAGGTTAAATATTGCATACTTCAATGAATGGCTGGCACAGTGTATTGTGTCCAGGTACAATAATATTCATTGGGATAACAGATACTGTTTCATGGTCAGCTGTGTAATGTTTAGTAAACTGAGGGGGTTATAAAATGAAAAGATAGGATAATGTTTGGTATAGGGCTGAATGATTTACCGAAAGAACTAATTGCTATATTGTGATTGTGATTTTTTGTGTGGTTATTTCTAAGTTCATATTTTTTATGTTTTTTAAACAAACACACTGTAGAACATGAACAGTTACAGCACAACAACAACAGCCCACTACCACTACAACATGTGACTTCTTTTTGTCCGTTTAAGTCACTTTTCGCTTCTTTTTTTTGCCACTTTTGGACGAATTTTTTGATACTTTCTCACTATTTCCCAGGTCCACTCCCAATTTTCTTGCCCATTCTTGACATTTTTCACTTTTTTTGCCACTTTTGGACCATTTTTGCAACAAACTGGCTATATTCTAAGGTTAATCCCAACTTTTATTCCATTTTAGTCACCTCTGTCCATTTTTACCCCTTTTCACTGTTTTTTCGTCACTGTTTTTCAATTTTTAAAAGTTTCTACCAAATTTTTTCTTGCTAATTTTTGTTGCTTTTTTGTCCATTTACTACTTTTCACTCTTGTTTTACCACTTTTCGTCCTTTTTTTGCTACTTTTCAAGTATTTCAGGGTTTTATCCCAATTTAAATGCCAATTTTTGTCACTTTTTCTGTCATTTTTACTCCCTCATACCAAGTTTTATTGCTTCTCTTTGCTGTTTTTGCCTCTTTTTACCGCTCAGATGGTTTCTTTTGTAAATGTAGTTTTCAACAGTTTGTCTCAATGGATAAGCAGGGTTGGGTTACTGGTGTAGAGAAGAAAACGTCTGCTGCAAAAACTGTATCTGATATTTTGATATAGAATATTGCAACAAGACATGCTGTGATTTAATCTAATTTGTGATTAATTGCTCAGCCCTAGTGAGGTATATTCTCTGAAACATAAATTTGTTGGAGTCTGCTCAAAGATTCTTTCCCCTGAAACTCCCGAGTGAAAATCAAACCAGATCTTGGCGCTAGATTTCTGTTGGGCCGTGTTCAGGTCACAGGATCGTCTCTGTATAAAGTTAGACAGTCATCCTGCTGCTGGCCTTCACCATCTGTTCCTCTGGATTAATCCACACGCTTTACCTCCCACAGAGCTGCAGGTGAGCTTTGGCAAACCCGTGTGCCTCTGTAAACATCCAGGAACAACAGATGCTTTGTTTAAACTGCTTCAGATTGAACTATAAATGGACACCGCTCTCCTGCTGAACCTTCATGTGATCCACAAAGACTTAACCAGCTCCTGTTGTTCTCTTTCAGCCACAGAGCTTTCACCGTCATCCCCCCAAACCCGAAGAAGCGAAGAGAGATCCAGAGGAGTGAGTCTTTTTGTTCTTACTTCATTTGTAACATTCATATGTGACTGAAAAAATGAGGCATGCTTTTCACTTTTCATTCTTATTTGTGATTGGTTGAGCAGAAGCGGAGGCGGAGCTCGCTGCTTTAGAGGAGCTTCGACTGAGCAGAGCGATGGCTTACGTCTCCATCGACCCCAGCAGTGTTGGTGAGATGATATGTGATACAACATTTCTGGAGTATAAGTCGCACCATTCAAAAAAAATGCATCACGAAGAAGAAAAAACATACACAAGTCTCATTTTGGGGAAATTTATTAAACAAAATCCAAGACTAAGTCCAAACATTTCATCTTGAAAGGCAAGTTATAATTATAACAATAGAATAAATAACAACAGGCTGAATAGGTGTACAGTACGGTGGCCCCTGAAGGCCAATATATTACAAAAAAAGCAAAAAAATTAATTCCACAGAAAAAAAAATCTCTGAACAAAAATATATTTCATCAAACAAAAATAAATTTCAGGGAACGCAAAATAAATGTCACAGATTCCGGTTTCGTGAAACTTATTTTGCGACCTATAAAAATAGTTTTGTGATCTGTGAAATTTATTTTGCAATCATTAATATTTGTTTTGGGATCCATGAAAAATATTTTGTGAAAGTTGAAGTTTATTTTTGTGATCCCTGAAAATTTAATGTGATCCGTGAAAATTTACTATGTGATCTGTGAAATTCATTTTTGTTCTGAGAAATTTATCTGGCGCTTTTTGCAACATTTATTCCCATTGGCCTTCAGGGCCACTGTAGTACTTTACATTAATATAACACATTAATGGTTATTCAGCTATATAAAACATAAAAAAACAAATTGAATAGGTGTCTGGTATGTTAACGAAACATATTATTAAAATACACTGCAGCATAAAAAACATATCCAGAGAGGATGAATAGGAGGATTAGAAATAAAGTCACTACTTGCAGAATATGATTTTCTTTTTGGGGGCATTTGTGTTTAGTCTTTCACCGTTGTCTTTTAGTTCATGTTTAAATTAATTTTCAGTCCTCGTGCGGCTGTAGGTAACGTTTACTTCTTGATCATGTCAGTCAGGGTGGAATAATTTTAAGAACATGTGAAATAATATATTTTAATATAAGTTGCACCTGAGTATAAGTCACAGGACCAGTCAAACTATGAATCTAATCTGATGTGTGTGTTTCTGTGTGTGAGCAGGCGGCTGTATGAGTCTGGAGGAAGTACGGTTGAAGCAGCAGCAGGAGATGATGAAAGCCAAGAGGAAACCAAAACCGGTCAGACAACGTTTGATTTATTTACATTTAACCAGAACATTTCAGGAATTAATCTGTAATGTGTCTTTTTATTGTTATTTCAGATAAAGACACAGGTGATGGGGCCGACACCCGTCATGGAAATCTGATTGTCTGTAGTTTCAAACAGAAACTTCACACTGCAATAAACTGAGTTAAAAATCACACATTTAACATTAAATTTTATAATCCACAGATATTAAAAAAAACTCTTGTAATGATCTCAATACAAAGTCTGGCTCTGTTTATGTGCTGATTTCTTCTGAAATGTTTGTATATAATCTTTAGTTTGTGATGTGTTCTGTTCCTTTTTTTGTATATTGTGAATTGTCTTATGAAACATGCAGCTTAAAGGGTTAGGACACCCAATTTAACAATAAAAGAATTTTCTCACTCTCATTTTGAAGCTGTATGCCGTGATTTCTTTAATAACTGGCATTCAGGAATTTATTTGCATCCATTTTTTTTGTGTCATTTTGGGTTTGCTTCCTGCAAGAAACACACTTTAAACACCAGTCATGTGGATATCACATTATAATGTTTGCTAAATTATATGTTTGTAAGAATATTTAGAGTCTTTTTTTGCAGGTTTTATGACACCATTTTGGAAAAATTCAATCAACTTTACATTCTTGTGTGGTTGCAGAACAAAGAATGGAAGTGTTTCCTGTTACATCTGATCATTTTCAGTAAATTTGGTGAAAAAGAAGGGACATATTTTTGTTTGACAGCATGATTTAGTAAAAAAAAAAAAAGGATTAAATGTTGAATATCTTTAGAATTCTCATCTGGAATTAGGTTTGGAAGATAACAGCAGTTGCCAGATGAAGGGTGAGTAATAAGCAGGAAGTAAATTGAGTCTAGTTTTTCTTCAGGGTTTGTTTCTGTAATTCTCTCCTCCTCCAGCAGAGGTCATTTTCTGCCTGTTTCAGAGGAAAAGGAAGGTGCACACAGAGGGTGGGATGGTGATGATCACACAGCATGTTGTTTGAATGAAAACAGGCTCTTTGGATTATATTAAATTCTTCAAAGAAATAAGCTTCCATTAGAAACACAGTCAGAGAAGGAGAAACCAAAACTGCAGCTCCACAGTGAGATGAGGTCACATCCAAACCTCTTCACTGCTGCATTCAAACACCTTTTCTCATTTAGTGTGTTCTAATTTTACCTGGACAGTCTTTGCATAACACCTGAACACACAGAGGAGAGGACAGTGAGCTAAATGTCAGCTTCGTGAGTCTGGAGCAGGCATGCATAATTTAAAATGTCATATTAGGTGACAGAAGCAGCCAAACGCGCATGCGTGAGGGATATTGCAATATCTGTAGTCGAAGCAGCTGCAATTGTTTTGTGTGGCCATGTTTGTAGTCCAGGAGAGACGCCATTCTGTGACGCTGTTGACGCGTTCAATGACTTCTCAGAAGCTCGGACATTTCAAAACCAGTCAATTTTACTATCACATATTTGTTAATTCCTCATAATTAATAGTAATTTATATGAGTTAATTCTCATTCAGTCGGTTAAATTTTTAATACCTTTGTAATCCTTTACATGGATAGTTAGTTTTATGGAACAGTCATAAATAGAAAAATCATTGATTGCCTCACTGTGAAAAGTCCTCAGAAGTCAACAGCATGGATTGTAGGTTTCCTAAGTTAATCTAACAAATTAGTCTGAGGACAGAAATTCAGCTTTATTGCTTTTATTCAGTGAAAAACCTTAAATACCATAATTCTTATCTGAAACAGCTCCTTTAATCTTATGTAAACAAGCTTCCATTTGACTTTAACTGAGAATTTCATACAGATTATTTCTTATCACATCCTTTCAACTTAGTAGCTCAAAATTCTGACTTTTAATTCAATAGTTTCAACCAAGTTTCTCATTATTTTGATTTTCTATCTTAAATATATGACTGTCTCACAATCTTAATCATTTTTCTTTATTAATTAGAGATGGTGTCCGTAGAATTCATTGTTTCTTTAAGCTGAAGAAACACGCTTCCATATACTCATGACTTATTATTTCATAATTTCAATGTATTATCTTATTATTTTGATCCAGTATCTCAAAACTATAACTTTATATCTTATAAACTATCCCTTTTTGTGGCAAGTTTCCCAATTTTTACCTGAAAGAAAAAAGTTTCTATATGCTTATAATCAGAATCAGAATCAAAATCAGAATCAACTTTAATCTCCAGGTAAGCTTGAACATGCAAGGAATTTGCTTTTGCACACTGTGCTCTCTTGTACAAGGTAGTAGTAGGCATAAAAAAGGAAAATAATAATAATAAAATTTTGCATATAGAATATTATCAACAACTATTAACACATAAGAAAAGCAGATAGACAAGACTAATATTCACAGGCTAAAAAATTATGATAATAGTGCAGTGATAAGTGGTGCAAGGATGCAGGTATTAAATGTAGTTTAAGAAAAGTTGCATAGTGGGTTAAATAAGAACAGTAAATAATAATTATAACTTAGTTTACAAAGTGATGATTTCTTATCTCATAGTTTCAACATAGGATCTCATTCTTTGGACTTGGTATTTAAAAAGTATGATTTATATTTCATAGTTTTGACTCCCATAGATTTTGTTCCTTGGGCTTACAACAAGGTGTCTCACAATTCTTTTTTTTTTTAAGGGTCTTCTAATATGTCATAATTCCACTTTTTCTTTAAGCAAGTTTGCAGTTTTCTACCTAGTAGAAACTGTCTTCTTCTACGACGGAGTATTGGGGCCAAATTGAGAAAAGAAAATGAGGGGGGGAATTTTTTTTCCCCCTCTCCCTCAGCCAGTCGGTAAAGTGGAAATGTCGAGAATAAAGTCGAAATGTTGAGAATAAAGTCGAAATGTTGAGAATAAAGTTGAAATGTTGAGAATGAGGTTGAAATATAATGTCGAGAATAAAGTCGAAATGTCGAGAATAATGTCAAAATGTTGAGAATAAAGTCGAAATGTTGAGAATAAAGTTGAAATATAATGTCGAGAATAAAGTTGAAATGTTGAGAATAAAGTGGAAATGTTGAGAATAAAGTCAATATGTGGAGAATAAAGTCGAAATATTGAGAATAAAAACGAAATGTTGAGAATAAAGTTGAAATAAAATGTTGAGAATAAAGTTGAAATGTTGAGAATAAAGTCAAAATGTTGAGAATAAAGTCGAAATGTTGAGAATAAAGTTGAAATATAATGTTGAGAATTAAGTCGAAATGTTGAGAATAAAGTCGAAATGTCGAGAAAAAAGTTTAAATATAATGTCGAGAATAAAGTCGAAATGTCGAGAATAAAGTCGAAATGTTGAGAATAAAGTCGACATGTTGAGAATAAAGTCAAAATGTTGAGAATAAAGTCGAAATGTCGAGAAAAAAGTTGAAGTATAATGTCGAGAATAAAGTCGAAATGTCGAGAATAAAGTCGAAATGTTGAGAATAAAGTTGAAATGTTGAGAATAAAGTTGAAATGTTGAGAATAAAGTCGAGAATAAAGTCGAAATGTTGAGAATAAAGTTGAAATATAATGTTGAGAATAAAGTTGAAATGTTGAGAATAAAGTTGAAATGTTGAGAATAAAGTCGAAATGTCGAGAATAAAGTCGAGTTTGACTTAATTCTCGACATTTCGACTTTACTGACTTGATGAGGAGGAGGGGGAAAAAAATTCCCTCTCCCATTTTTTCCCCCCTCACTGTGTCCCCAATACTCCGTCGTACTTCTTCTGCACGTCAGAGTTTCGGTTTATCTCAAGGATTTCTGGTGTTTTTTTGCTGTAACACTGAGATTTCCCACGGTCCGTGAAGGCCTCGTGGCTCGGTGGCTGCTGAGCTGATCTTTGTGCGAACGAAGCAGAGCGGTCGCAGTTAGCAACGGGCAGCAAACACACACCGAGGGGGACGGAAGACGGAGCTTCGGAGCCCTAAAATCCACACACACTGCGACTACACAGCGACAGAAGCGGCCTTAAAATGGTAAGGAGACTCTTAACGGCTGTAAACTTCAGCTGGAGGCGCTATTTTCTCATGACAATCAATCCAGCCCCGGAGCTAACGTGCTAATGCTAAATGCTAGCGGACTGTTTTCCTGACTCATTATTGAGAAGCTAGGCTGCCATTTTACAACACAGGCAGCTGCTCTGGAGCCTCCATCAGGACACAATTCAGAGTAAATAAACCACAAACTCTTTATTTATATTTACGAATTCACTAAAATAACCTAACATTACGTTTGTAACCCCGTTTGTTGATTTAAAGCTCCTCAGCCCGAGCTAACGTTACCTGGGAGCTAACAGCTAACTGAGGCTAACAGTGTTGCGTAGCAGAGTCTGACACCTTTAACGGCTTCTCTCAGGATTAACCCAACATGTTTGGTTAAAAGCAGTAAACACACAGCTTCAGTGTATTTGGTTTGATTAATTCAGGGTCTTTATTTAGCTGATGCTGCTTCTGCTCGTGACTGAAGTGGACACATCGGCCCTGAGCTGCTGCTGGAGTGAAGGATAGTGATTTTAACCTGGAACTGGAGGAGTCATACACTCCAGGAATAACAAGAAAAACACCTGATTAATGCCACACATGACAACAAAACACAGCTGTTAGAGTCAAGTACAGAATTAGATCTAGGTTATCGAAAGCGGATCTGAAATCGGAGTGGATCAGGTTCCCCAGGTTTGGATCTGGTCTCTATCAGATCTTTAAGGCAACTTTATTTATAAGGCACATTTCATACACAAGGCATCTGTTTACTACACATGAAACAAAAAAATATGACCATAAACAGCAAATAAATAAATGAAATACAGTTTAAAAAGTAATACCCAGATGGGACTGGATTGGAAATTTAAAGGGGCAGTCAGCAGTTTGAAAGCGATCACAAAAAAGTCAAATTTTTTATACATTAGCGAAGTCATAATATGCACCTAAATAGGTCATTTCTAAAACCTATTTCTTAGCTTCCCAATCAGGACTGAACGGGTCGAATTGGACTGGATTGATTTACGGTGCGCTGAGGTCTCTATGGCAACACCACGCCGACTGATGAAAATAAAAGAAATCTGTGTTGTTTTCTGCTGAAAACAATTTCTACATTTTATATAGTAGTTATAGTGGAAACAGGGGCTGGACCATTGACTGTATATTGAATGGACAGTGTGCTTCCGCCTGTCGCCGTTCTACAATTTTGAAGCCAAAAAACCCTGTTTCTCTAGCCGCCAGAGTTTGCGCAGTAGAGAATTTCCGGTGGAGCAGAGTAAAAAAAGAGAAATAAAAATATTTATTTCTTCTTCTTCAGAAGGTTTAGTCTCCTTTTGGCTCTTACCCGAAGTTTCTTATATCCCCGATAAAAACTACTCACGAACGGCAGCTGTCAACTATCGTAAAACGAAACTTATATTGCGGTTTTTAACGTCCTAAAACTAATGAGAAACTAACTTCTCAGGAAAAAAACACCTGAACACCATGCAGCCAGATGACATCGTCATACTACCTTAGCGTAAAGATGAGAGAAACGTTTCTACGAGGTATCATAATTTTTTAAAGTTTTCCCGGCTCACATCTGGAATACATGGGGAGGCGGGGCTTATGACCTATACTGCAGCCAGACACCAGGGGGCGGGGCTTATGACCTATACTGCAGCCAGACACCAGGGGGCGGGGCATCTGCTGGAGGCTTCAGTTTGAGCCGAACGTCGTTAAGTCCACTCATTATACAGTCTATGATTCCAACCTGAGAGTCTGTCAATAAAATACAAAGTGATGTTATGTTTGCTTTGCTTGTTATATAGCACAGAGTAACCGAGCTACAAGGTACCGATATGCTAATATCTTACAATGTTTGCTTGTTGTTTTGTTTCAAACAACAGGGGTATGTAACTGTTGATAAACACATTATCTCGTTGCGCTGTATTCAATTAGAACTCGTCTTGAATTAAAAAAAAGTAGTGTTAAAAGTGAGATCCGATCTCCATTCATCTTTTAAAACAAATACACGTGCAATTTCTCATGACACCTTCAGGAGTCTTCCAGCCAGAGGGGGGCGATGGAGTCCACTGCAAACAGATTCTGCTTACAGCTGCTTTAATTGATGAGAGGCTTTGTACTGAATTAATTGCAATTACTCACATTTTAATCACATGTCAATATGTTATAAGCTTAAACAACAAAGTCATGTTTAGTTTCAGTCTTGGGGACTTTTTAAGACCATGGAAACATAAAGCGCTGTAGTATACATGCCAGGCCTGTAGATGGCGATATAACTATAGGAGCCGTGTACAGGACAATGGTGTTTATTGAAAACTTCTTCGCTGATTGCAGAAATGGTGTAATAGATGCACATTTTGTTGAGAGACAGTCGGCAGATTCAGCAGCACTAGCACGACATGGTATTCCGCCATTGTTGTTGTTGTTTGGTTCACGCATGGTACAGTGAAGGTTCAATGCAAATACAAGGCAATGGTGAAATGGCGTTGATGATTTTGCAATATTTTTGTTTCCTGTGATATTTTTTCAAGTTTACTTCTTCATTCTATTCAGCTGAATTCTCCCTGAAATGGTGACAGACTCTCAGACAAAGCTGAACAAAGCACAGATCTGAAAACCTTTAACCCTGAAAGTGTTAAATAAAGCACCTTAATTCATGTTTACTGTAAGCAAACTGTCAGATTATCTAAATCCCTGCTATGCTCCACTCACATTCACCGCTCCCTCTCTCTCTGTCGCTCAACCACTCACGCTGCACGTCACTCTGCCCGACCCTGATAACAGCAGGTGAGATGACAAAGCGCTGAAATAACTTTGCGAGCTGTTGCCTGTAAAGTGGTCGAATATATTGCAATACATTATATACCTTGCGACATGAAATTCTCTTAATATGCAATAGGAAATCCTTTTGTTTACAACATGGGTGTAAAAGCTGATGATACTGAGATGATTTTTAATACCACATGCTTCAAAATTTAATCTCAGTTTATGAAGGAAACCAAAACACCTGATGTTTCAAACCTAAAGCTGTGAGTGAAAGAAAGAGCAGTGGTGGTCCAGTTATTTCTGGAAACAGTAAAGAGACACATCATTAGAGTTTTTTCTTGTCTTGAATCAAAGTTTTAATTTTTGTTTTTGTGACAGTGCTGATATACACACAAGATGAGAGGAGCAGAGAAAGGATAGGATGTACTTTGTTGTCCCTAAAGGGAAATTTGCCTGGGAACTCACTGGTTCACACTGTATCATAAAACAAACAGCACTCAGACAGCAGCTATAAATACAGACAACACTTGAAATGAATAAGCTCCTTGAATTTGCTCAATGATGTCCACGCTGTAAAATGCGATTGTGCACATTTGGTGTTTAAATTTATTACTGAAGCTGTTGTAATAACACTTATCTTTTCAAATACAAAATATATTCCAACTTGTCTAAATAAATTGGTGATGCATGATGACCTGACAACACCTCAGCCCCTCCCAGCTGTTTAGTAAAGCTACAGCTTTCAACTTATATCCATCACAGGCAACTGAAGAGTTCACTTAAGGTGAAATAGATTCATTATTTTAAACAAGTGCCTGAGGAAGTTAAGTTAACTAATAAGTCTAAATCAACTAAACTAAAACGTGTTATTAAACCAATATAAGGTTTGTTGGAGTAAGAACAACAAAATGTATTTATTAACCAAACTTAAATTATATAGCAGCCGTTTACATCATATTTTTGCGATGAAACAACAAGTTACAATTAAAGGGAGATAAATAACACCAGTAAAATGAGAGTAAAATATTGCACTTACTTATAAGCTAAGAGTAAAAACGTTACGTTGTTGGTCAGTTTCCATCTGTGTTGAATTTAGGTTTTTATGTTGAAGAAGCTCAGCTAAATATTAGTTGTTTTCACATCATTATAAAACAATATTAGGGATTTTAAATAGGTTAAAAGCAACAACCAGTAAACATTTAAATTAATATCCATTGTGGTTAAAGTTTGTTGAAGCTGTTTGTAACTATGTTGATATTGTGAGATTACAGGCTGTAAAATACTAAGTTTCTTATTTCCAAATGCGTCCAGTGTCGTCGTTTGAGCGTTGAGGTTAAACCGAGCGTGTGCAGACTCGCCCTCTCTCCTCAGAATCAACCCGTTAAAGTGGGAGGATCCGCATGTGTGTGTGTGCAGACAGTCGGGTGGGTGTATGTTGGTATTCAGAACATCTAACGTGGGACGATCATTTTGCATGCAGGATAAAGCAGCTGCAGACTGAGATGGTTGTTCACAGGCCGTGCTCGGCGACAAAAAAGCAACAAAGGAAACGCTCACATCCTCGCTCGTTGGATGTAACTCGCTCCTAGTTGTGATTTCCTGGCGGTGTCACGATGACGCTGGTGTGTTTCATTCATGGATTCCTCTTCCTGCAGCTCTCATTGACGTATTTGGTGAGAGGAAGGTGTTTTCTGCTCAGTGTTTACACTACACCGAGCACGTTACACACACACACGCGCGCACACACACGTACACACACTGAGTTCAGGAGACTCTTCTCCACGTTAAGTTGGCATGCATCACTGCAGTCAGTGTGTGTGTGTGTGTTTGGCAGCAGGGAATGGTTCTTTTAGGCTGGGCAATTAATCGCAAATTAGATTAATTTTGAATATATTCTGCTTCAATATTTCCAGAATTTGAAATGTTAGAATACCAGATACATTTTTTTTTGCAGTAGATTTTTTATACTCTACACCAAAGAGACAAATTGTTGAAAACTACCTTTGCAAAAAAATAAATACAAGCTTAGTTGCGGAAAGTGACAAATACAGCAAGAAGTAGCAATAAAGAAATAAATGAAAAATGGTCAAAAAGCTGCAAAAGTTGGTAGGAAATTTTGAGAAAAACACAGGAAAGAGTCAGAAAGAAGCAAAAAATAGTCAAAAGGGGTAAAAAAAAAGAGGTTAAAAATGCCTTAAATGGACCAAAAGCAGACAAAATTAATGATAATACTGGGAAAAACACAGAGGAAATAGTCAGAGAGAAGCCAAAAATGGTGCAAAAGTTGTCATAAAGAAGTGAAAAGTGACTAAAATGGACAAAAAGTAGTTAAAATGGGCAAAGATATTGAGGTGAAACATAGGTAATAGTTAAAAAGTAGCAAAAAGTGACTTAAAAGGAGAAAAAAGTAGTTAAAATTGGTGAGAATTTTGGGGGAAAACACAAAACTTAAGTCTGATAAAAGCAAAAAATGGTTTAAAAGTGGTTAAAAAAAAGTGAAAATTGGCCAAAATGGACAGAAAGCAGTCACAAGTAGCAAAAATGATCTTAAGTCCAGAGTAAAGTTCAAATATATTCCTGTCTTTATGGATTTGATGTAATATTCTTATTTTCTGAGGCTCTAAATTTGGAGTTTTCTTCATTTGTGAGTCATAATCATCAACATTTAAAGAAATAAAGGCTTTAAATTATCCACTCCATGCATAATAAGTCAGTATAATATCTGGTTTCTAAATATCTGAAACAAGTGGCTGAAAATATTTAACTTTTTTCGTGATAGTCTAATTTTTTTAGATGTACCTATATATGCAAACAGTTTCAATTTGGGATTTTTGACTCCTATTTTTATCCTTCATGTTTGTGCTTTTCTTGTTCAAAATGAAAATTAAAAAGAAAAATCATCCCCTTCAATAAAGCAGCTCATACTAAATTTGCCACATTAATCAAAATATCTCTTCTTTTTTATAAAGTTGTTCAATCCTAGTTGTATTTATTGAATATGGTGCTAGATAAATGAAGTGTGATTTATTGCTTGTGTTTGATTAACAACACATAAGATGAGGAACCTAAAAATAATGTCACAATTCAGGGGAAAATAATTAGATTATTTTTGCAAATCTGTGCTCCTTCTTTGGCAGAGGGATGTCACTTTTAGGAGTTTTTCTGTGGCTGTTCTGAATCAGAGACGTGTTGTTTTGGTTGATGTTGTGTCCTTTACCCGGTTTGACCCGCTCAGGTCAATGTGTTAAAGATGTTGGAGCGCAGTGACAGTGCGTCGAGTCTTTACTGGACTGACCCTCTGAATGCTGAGCAGGGCAGGAGAAATCAAAAGCTGCTTACGCTAATGAAACCGCCTGCTCACCGCGGCACACGACGAGTTAGCACACACACTAACACACACACACACACTAACATGATGTGTGTCAGTGTTGAAGAAATGCTCGTCACTGTGATTCAGATTCAGCAGAAGCTCCAGCTCCTCGTGACTCACCATCAGCGTCTGATGCTTTTGTTTTGGTCCCTGAATGAGACGAAAAACTGAAACCAAAGTCCGATGTGCGACTCTGTGGAAAAGCAGAAGTGTTGTCAGGTTCCTCTCTGTGGTTTGTGTTGTGTTTTTAAATGTAGGGTATGAGGCTGTTGAGTCTAGCCAGGACACACGGTGACCAGGGTAATCAGATTTACCCGGCTGAGCCTTTTTTCCCACCGGCATCGCTCCACCTCCTCTTTCTTCCTCTCTCTCTACCACTCCCTGCGTCCGTCCCATCCTGCTAATCTCTCACACACTCTGAACACACTTTTGAGTTGTGGTAAAAACGCTCTGCACTACATCAGGAGTGGAGACTTCAGTTCATAAAGGAAGGTGGGATCCTCTGGCTGAATATGAGCGACGTTGGACTGATAAACAGTTTGGAAGATAAACAGGTGTCACCTTAACGTCCAACATGAAGCTGCTGGGATTTTGGAAACATGTTGCTGCAGTCAGCAGGGTAAGGAATAAGTCTGGATATTTAGTCGGATAGTTTGTTCCCTCTCTATAAGCCTTTTTCATGATGCTAATTTTGTTCATCGGCATCAATCTGACAATTGTTTCCTGCAAAATTGTTCAAAAGTATAAGAATAATATGCTTTTAAAGTGCATTATTTTGCAAAATATTTGATTATTTTTAAGAAATGGTTACAACTTTGACTGCACAATGACCTGCTGTTTCCTGTTTTTCACTCCATCCATCATCAAAGAAACGCAAGTGTGTTGAATTTGCAGTGCTGTACAGAGTTAAAAACAAAACAATGCACTTATTGTAGGATTAAAAATTCAACAATGAGCAGAGGTAAGCCAGAAAAATTCAAAATATGAACTCAATCAAGCAAATAAAAAAGATTTAAGCTCTTTTCTAAAGTCTACAAAGTGCAGTTTCTGTCTAATTAAAGGTTGCACAGAATATCATTTCAGTGTCGTCATTGGCACTAAGGCCCCATCCACACGAAGATGAAACAAGGTCAAAACACATACGTTTTTTTGCCGAATCTGTGTATCATCCATACTTAGACGGCGTTTTGTGGGTCTGTAAACGATCATTATCTGAAACCAGGTTCCAAAGTGGGAAGATTCAGGAACGCCGCATACGTGGCTCCGTGTAAACTCGCTCTCCGCAACTTTTCAGATACGCTGACGTCATATTTTCACATCGTCATTAATACGCATGCACCACAAGCGGCACTATGGCAACAACAACAACAACAACAATGGTGGCGTACTATGTAGCCCTCATATCGTTACAGCGCCCCTAGAGGTCTGGCAAGTGTTTTACAGCGTCTTCATGCACATCAAGTGCATTCATATAGACGCACACATTTTCTGAGACGCCTTCATCTTTATGACGATCGTTTTGGAAAATGTTACACGTTTTGACTTCGTGTGGATGAGGCCTAAGTCATTTCACCTGCTGTTATCTGGGTCGGGCAGAGCGACGTGCAGCGTGAGCGGTTAAACGACTGAGAGAGAGGGAGCGGTTAATGTAAATGGAGCAAAAGAGGGATTTGGACCATCTGATAGTTTACTAATAGTTAATATCACATAAGGTGCTTTTTTTCTTAAACACTTGTAGGGTTAAAGGCAGCGGCTTCCAGATCTTTGCTTTGTTCAGCTTTGTCTTCGGTCTCTGTTTGTTTTTGAGCTCTAAGTTTTTGTCTATTTTACACCGTACGACTTCATGAGCTGCCATACAACTTGAAACAGTCGTAGCTGAATGTCACGGTAAAGTGTTGCATCAAGTCCTGCAGACATTTGGCCTCATTCACAAAACGTTTGTACGCACAAATTCGTGCCTAAATCATGCGTGTGAACGTTTGACGCACAAATCTGTCATTCTTCAGTGTTTTCTTACCTGAATTTCTTCTTATCTTGCAAACAAACTTAGAACCACCTCAGACCATGCGTACACACAAATAATAAAAGAAAGACTCTTTTCACTAAAAGCATAACATTTAAAAACTACTTTCAATAAAAGAAAGAAACCGTAAATAGAATTCATTAATAAAAACTGTGCATTGGCTGAATTTATTAAATAACCAAACTGACATATTTTCATCCTCATCATGCTTATAATATTGAATCTTAAATCAAATACTTAGTTAAGATCAAAAATATAATCATGCATATCAGAATGTCACATTTTTTGTTGATAAAATCGTTGACTGCTCTGACAAACAGTTTCATAAAGTTGTGCAAACTGAATGAAGACATAAAATAATTTGCTTCTTCTTATGATTTTAAAACATTTTCTGAGCAAATGACTCACACACAGCTCAGCTCAGGTGATTTTGCGTATTTTCTCATTTCGTGTGGGGAGTAAGAACATTTCCACGCATTTATTCGTGAATGAGGCCCATTGTCATTTTTCCCATCTTCACTAAATGCATTTTGCTTGTTCTGCAAATGTCTCTAAACATTGCTTGTTGCTGATTCACATCTTTGGAAAAAGTAGTTCAAGCCCTCAAAAAAGCAAAACGCAGGAGGTGGACAAACTCTGCGTCTACTCAGCCCGTGCACCGGCTGTCTGACCTGATGTGAGAAGAATCACTTGTAGGAAATATTAAGGATCATTTAGAAACATGATTATCATCTTATCAACATGATTAAGACTCTTTGTAATAGTGTTCATGGAAGAAGAGAGAGATAGAGGCAATTAGATGAGTCTGTTATCATCATTTCAGTGAGAATTCAGCTGAACAGAGTGAAGTAAGAAACTTGGAAATTTATCAAAATATATATTGCAGGAAACAAAAATATCCCAATGTAATTTTTCCCCAATTTTGTGCAGCACTAATCTGTTGTCACAATCTGGTTAAGTAGAGTGTTTGTAGACAGACATTGTTTTCTTTTCACGCATAATGAAGGAGAAAAGCTGCCTTTAAGTGTCGCCCATATAAATCTTCCTCTCTGTTTTTCCTGCGTGTTTTGTTGGTTGTGTTAAGTAGGACAAAAAAATGTATTAAAAGTCTGTGTTAAATGCTGAACTCCACATAGTTTTAAGAGTTACCATGTTGAGAAAGCCTCAGGAATGAGAAAACTTCCCAACATTTCTCTGATCTCTGAGTTAATTCTGCTTGAAAATGTTTATCACCATCTGGGACGAATGAACGGGTCCCAAGTGACATCATAAACACAAACATGTCGACATCACTTGTTGACTGTTGGGATGTTGTTGCCCAAGCACAAACAGGCTAACTGTTCCCCGAAGCCGGTCACGACCTTTGACCTTTGCTGTCTCGTGTGAAGGAGGAACATGCCGCGGCGCTGCTTTACACAGCCTGGCATGGGATTCCTGTTTCACAACAAACTCTCGAGACACTGACAAGCGGTCCCATCCCGACGGTCCTGGACCTGATTGTGGGTCAGATACTGTAAAGGGACACGGATCTGATACATGCGACGGTGGGAATCTGAAACCTGATTCCAGAGCTGCCGTGAAGGGCACCTTTCTTCACCGCCGCTGAATAGACTACCTTCTGCAGTCAAATGGCCCCTTGGAGGTATTGTCTGCCTCAGTTGCTATGGCAACTGCAGGAGCACCTCAGGTAGGGCTTCCTGTCTGAGTGAAGCGAGGATCTGCTGAAGAGGAGCTGAATGGGCTCAATGCTAACAGACCGGTTCCTGTTCTGGACCGTCGGCTCTATAAACGGAAGATGATGAACAGAGGAGCCGAGATCTGACACTGGAAGATGTTTTCAGCCTCTTTGACTCATGAACTGCTCACCCGACAACTTCTCCATGTTGTTTATGAGAATTTAAGAACATGAATGGTCAAATTTAACCCTGTCTTCATGCATCTTGACATGCTCCAGTAAATTAAAATTTGAAGTTTCTAGCTCCAACAGACTCCAGAAAACAGACTTTAACTTGCAAATCTAGATATAAGAACATTGATAGGCACAGGATATATACTGTACATGAACACAAATTGACATAATATCCAAAATATGGTTCAAGACAAAGGAGCAGAACCATAGACTGTATAATGAGTGGACGTAACGACGTTCGGCTCAAACTGAAGCCTCCAGCAGATGCCCCGCCCCCTGGTGTCTGGCTGCAGTATAGGTCATAAGCCCCGCCCCCTGGTGTCTGGCTGCAGTATAGGTCATAAGCCCCGCCTCCCCATGTATTCCAGATATGAGCCGGGAAAACTTAAAAAAAAAATTACGATATCTCGTAGAAACGTTTCTCTCATCCTTACGCTAAGGTAGTATGACGATGTCATCTGGCTGCATGGTGTTTGGGTGTTTTTTTTCCTGAGAAGTTAGTTTCTCATTAGTTATTGGAAGTTAAAAACCGCGATATAAGTTTCGTTTTACGATAGTTGACAGCTGCCGTTCGTGAGTAGTTTTTATCGGGGATATAAGAAACTTGGGGAAAGAGCCAAAAGGAGACTAAACCTTCTGAAGAAGAAGAAATGCATATTTTTATTTCTCTTTTTTACTTGGCTCCACCGGAAATTCTCTACTGCGCAGACTCTGGCTGCACAATGGCGGCTAGAGAAACGGGTTTTTTTTGGCTTCAAAATCGTAGAACGGTGACAGGCGGAGCCACGCTGTTTATTCTGTATACAGTCAATGAGCAGAACACACAAAAAAACAAAACAAGGAACTTAAGCTAATGTGAGTTGTTTTTAAACTAATACATTATATGTTTTTTAAAAAGCTCATTCCAGAAACATTTAACATTACCAATTAGTCATATTTACGAGCTATTGAAAAGTTCTGTCTTCCATTTAATGCAAAGGACTAAAATAGATTTTAAGTAACAATGTAGCTACTTTACAAAACGTGTTAAAACACCATATTATAATCTTATATTAGATGAAAATAAAAACAGTTTTTACATCGGCTACGTAATGGCCAATGTCGATTAATCGGCCGGGCTCTATTTAGGATACAACAACCAGGTTTTCATGCGGTCAAATAAGCATTTTACTACAACATTTCTGTGAACTACTGCTACCTTTTCTGACAACTTCATGAGAATATTCACTTTAATTTCCAGGCGTCTTTAAACTTCATTTTCATTATTCACAGACCCCTTTTATCGTTGAGCAGTAGCGTCAACGTAAACACTTCCTGTTGAGTAAATTAATCCCCCATTCAACATTTTAAATTCTCACTTCGATCACCCCAGTGGGTTTATAACACATTTTAGGAGGTCTTACTGTAAATTACCCAAAATGTAGTGTCCAGTAGAACCAAGGTTATCATAGTTCATGAAAAACAATGAAAGTGGTGAAAAGTTTGTCAGCTGAAATAAAGATAAAAACAAAGCTCTATGATTATACGATAACTAACTTAACCCTAAAAGCCGCTCGGTTCATTCACACGTACGCAGCAGTTTGACTAAGATCATAGTTCAATTGTGAAGTTTGAGTATTTATGGCTGACAAGGATGCAGCTGTAGCACTTTATGTTTTTATTTATGTATGTGCCATAGTGTTGGTTTCTTGTGTTTGAGCGCATTGACCCTTGTTATCATAGTCTCCTACTTCTTCTGGCTGAAATTCTCTTGTCAAATGTCAAGGTCAATGTCAAAAAAAATTAAAACTGAAATAAACCGTAAACCCCACTTTAAAAACTAAACTCAAGCTGAAAACAAGAAGTGAAAAAGAAAAACCTTAAGAAAAACTCTAATCTTAGTTAGAACCAGAGTTTTCATTCCCTGTGACTTTGTGTGCTTGTTGCTGGACGGAGCGTTTGTTTTTCTTAATCCTGCCGACTGATTATGAAAAGGCTTTCTGTTTCCTTTGAAGTCAAACTCGTGCAAACATGTCGAGTCACTGCGCCCACAAAGAACCACGGTTTTTATCCTCTTTAGGAATCTAGCTTTGCTCAGACATTGGCTCAGAAATCAATCAGCCTTTAGCCTCTGTTTAGCGTCCTATTACCCTAAATGTTGTTAGACTGGGGAGGTAGTTTATTATGGTTTTAATGGAGTGGTAGCAGACTGCAGCTGCAGTGCTGTGGTCAGTCTGGGGGAGGATGGAGGGGGAGGCTGGGTGTGGAGTGGACGACAGATTTCAGTGACTGATGAGGGCTGAGTGGAGCTGGATGCAGGGTCATGTTTTTTCATCTCTTTCTGAACGTCATGGGATCTTCTTGCTTTGATGATGTGGGATCTGAAATGGATTTAGAGAAACTGTGAAAGGTCCTCTGCTTTTCTGGCCTGTTGCTTTTACTATCCATAATTACTAAAGTCACTTTGTTCCTTCATTTACTGCTCTATCTTTTAAAAAATGAATCCTTTTCTCCCTTTGCTAAAGCTCACTTCAAGCTCACTTCAAAACAGGTTAATTATTTTCATTGGAGAATGATATAACCTGACACGTTTATCAGGTATGAAAAAATATATATTTGAACACAAGCTAGAGGCTCGAAAACAAGACAAATCTAAAATGAGGGCTGTTGGATTAAACAAGTGAAAGGCTAAAACACAAGCTAGATGCTAAAACGCAGCTGAAGAGCTGAAACACGAGCTACAGGCTAAATCACAGCTTAAAAGATAAACCACAAGCTACCAGCTAAACCACGTGGTAAACTCTAAAACACAGGATAAAGGCTAAAACATGTTATAGGCTAAAACATGCGCTAGAGGCTAAAACATGCACTAAAGGCTAATACATGAGCTAGAGGCTAAAACATGAGTTGAAGGCTAAAACATGAGCTAGAGGCTAAAACATGAGCTTAAGGCTGAAACATGAGCTAAAGGCTGAAACACAGCTAAAGGCTAAGACATGAGCTCAATGCTAAAAGATGAGTTTGAGGCAAAAACATGAGCTAAAGGCTAAAACATAAGCTAGAGGCTGAAACATGAGCTAAAGGCTAAGACATGAGCTAAAGGCTGAAACATGAGCTAAAGGCTAAAACATGAGCTTAAGGTTAACACATGAGCTAGAGGCTAAAACATGAGCTAAAGGCTAAAACATGAGCTAAAGGCTGAAACATGAGCTAAAGGCTAAAACACAGCTAAAGGCTTAAACATGAGCTAAAGGCTAAGACATGAGCTAGAGGCTAAAACATGCGCTAGAGGCTAAAACATTAGCTAAAGGCTTAGACATGAGCTAAAGGCTAAAACATGAGCTAAAGGCTAAGACATGAGTTAGAGGCTAAAACATGAGCTAAAGGCTGAAACATGAGCAAAAGGCTAAAAGATGAGTTAGAGGCAAAAACATGAGCTAAAGGCTGAAACACAGCTAAAGGCTAAGACATGAGCTAGAGGCTAAAACATGAGCTAAAGGCTAAAACATGAGCTAAAGGCAAAAACATGAGCTAAAGGCTGAAACATGAGCTAAAGGCTAAGACTTGAGCAAGAGGTGAAAACATGAGCCAAAGGCTAAGACATGAGCTAGAGGCTAAAACATGAGCTAAAGGCAAAAACATGAGCTAAAGGCTAAAACATGAGCTAAAGGCTGAAACATGAGCTAAAGGCTAAGACTTGAGCAAGAGGTGAAAACATGAGCTAAAGGCTAAGACATGAGCTAAAGGCTAAGACATGAGCTAAAGGCTAAAACATGAGCTAAAGGCTAAAACATGAGCTTAAGGCTAAAGGAGGAGGCATCGGGATTCTCTTCATAGTCACTTGAAATCAAAGAAAGGATTTTATTATTTTGGTTTATGAAGTTGGAGCATGAACTTTCAGTTTTTTAAAGGTTTATCAGTCATAAAAAAACCTCTGCTTGGTAACTTTAGTTTGTATTTTAAAATAGAAAATCTGTCGCTGGGAAGAGTTGCAGTTGTTGGCCGTAGTTCTCTCTAAAGTTGAATAACTGAGTTATTATAAGATTTCTGAGAAGTAAAACCGTTCCTGTTGTTGTTTATATTCTAAATCAATATCTAAATATAGTTTTCGGGTTAAAAAAGGAGCATGAGCAACCTGCCACCAACACCCACATGTACTGCTTTGTTTTGTTGAAGCAAACTTCAGCGTTGCGTTCTCCCACGTCTTTGAAAGCAGCGTGTCAGGTGCTCGCTCATCGCCGGGACAGGAAGGACGCCGCGCGGGTCAATCGGCTTCCTCGCCTCTTCCTCTCGCTCTCCGCTGCTCTCGGGTCACGTCCTGAGTCTCTGGCCCTAATAGCTGCGAGCGTCCAGAGACGGGCAGCGCTGCATGCCTGCTCCTTCTAAATATAGCAGCGCTGCCTACATGCACACAGCAGTTTCTGCCCGCTCAGCCTCCCTTTAGTCTCATTCTCTCACGCTGCATTTACACAACAAGGCTCTTTCTTTCCTTCCTTCCTCCTCACATATCAACACGACTCCTCACGCTGTGTAATAACAACAACACTTCATCTCGGTTTGATACCTGCCTCACTCCAATCTCAATACCAGCTCTTTAATATTCATTTGTGTCTCATTAGTTTAATCAACACTTTGTCTCTTTTCCATTTTCTGTTTTCACGCAGAGCAACCAGAATATTAATGATCGCCCGGAGCTGGAGGTGTCACATCAGATTGTTCTTGAGAGGCTGAAAGAAATAATAATCCTGGCTTACATTTAAAACGTCTTTGTTTTCATACTCCGGCTGCTCCTCACAAACAAATGTTTCTTTTAAATCTGCGTCAGGCGTTTTTGAAATGTTTTCATAACGACATCTGTGTCACATGAGCAAAAAAAGAATGTTGATCTTTTTCATGTGTATCATAATTAAAGCCTATCTCACTTCAGAATTACAGATTTCCCTCCTTGAAAGTTTACAACAAGTTTCTGGTAGATTTGAGAGGATTTTCTGTTTTTATTTTGAACCAGAAAGCACAAAAATTCTGCATTTAGAGAGTCTTATTTTTGAAAATCTTGAGAAATACAATCCTGGAATAGAGGATGCACTCTTCTTTACAGATTGATGTTAAACTTTTTTGTCTTAAAATTGGAGATAGGTTATGTTTTTTACTCACTTTTTTTGTCATTTGATATAACCACCACTCAGTGTTTGTCGGGCATGTGAAGCTGCTTCCTTTTAGATAGTTAGATAACAAAAATCTTCTATATTAACATGCAAAAGCGCTGTGAGATTCAGATGTAGAGATATTTCCAACATTAAAAAAGTTCTGAGAGGAACTTCTTCAAAAGTCTGAACAAAAAATGAGGTGAAGCGCAAACTTTGCTCAGCATGATCTCGATCTCCTAAAGTCTAAAAGGGCCAGAGGAGACGAATTTTAATACTCATCATAAAAGTTTTTGCCTGTTCACACTAAAGGGAAGTTTTCTTCTTTGTCCCTCGCTGTAACCTGAGAGACGTCGAGGCCGCAGACTCCGGCGTTCATTTACCGCTCCTTCTCGTCCTTCCAGTGAGGATGAAATTACAGCTTTAGGTCTATCGGCTTTAATGATGCGGACGGACATCAGCGGCTGGATTCAGTCCTGTGATAGTGTCGCTGTCCTGACCTGAGACTGACCGTGGGTGGGAGATCATAGATAAGGCGTTGTTTCAAACAGCTTCTGCAATATCACAAGATTTATTTCCATCCAGTGTTGCATTAATTTTTCACCAAGATCTTGTATTGATGATGGGAGAGTCTGACCACTGCACAAAGTTTTCCCCAGAACATCCCAAAGATTCTCAATGGGGTTAAGGTCTGGACCATACCCTGTATAATGAGTGGACGTAACGACGTTGGGCTCAAACTGAAGCCTCCAGCAGATGCCCCGCCCCCTGGTGTCTGGCTGCAGTATAGGTCATAAGCCCCGCCCCCTGGTGTCTGGCTGCAGTATAGGTCATAAGCCCCGCCTCCCCATGTATTCCAGATATGAGCCGGGAAAACTTTAAAAAATTACGATACCTCGTAGAAACGTTTCTCTCATCTTTACGCTAAGGTAGTATGACGATGTCATCTGGCTGCATGGTGTTCGGGTGTTTTTTTCCTGAGAAGTTGGTTTCTCATTAGTTATTGGACGTTAAAAACCGCGATACAAGTTTCGTTTTACGATAGTTGACAGCTGCCGTTCGTGAGTAGTTTTTATCGGGGATATAAGAAACTTCAGGAAAGAGCCAAAAGGAGACTAAACCTTCTGAAGAAGAAGAAATAAATATTTTTATTTCTCTTTTTTACTTGGCTCCACCAGAAATTCTCTACTGCTCAGACTCTGGCTGCACGATGGCGGCTAGAGAAACGGGGTTTTTTGGCTTCAAAAACGTAGAACGGTGACAGGCGGAAGCACGCTGTTCATTCTACATACAGTCATTGGTCTGGACCAATGACTACGTATAGTGGCGGTTATAGTCTTAGTTTTTTAAAGTTAAAAATGATGTAGCGCAAAATATCCTTAATTGTGTCAAGTTAAACTGCGATTTCGATCAAAAAGGATAAATTGTTCGGCCCCAGTGGGTTTTGTAGATTTCTTTTCTTTACCGGAAGAGAGGAACAGTAGATCAGGAAAATTGACAATAAAAACTTTGGTGTCTTGAAAAGAAGTAATGACATACCCAGATCAGAGAAGTAGAAAAAAGGATGGGGAAGAGAGAGCTATTGCAACAACCGATCACCGTAAAAAGCTTTGAAAAGTTTCATAAATGTTTTGTAGCAGACTGCAGCATGAGATGGCATTTTAGATTTCCTGACCTGAGAGCTTTCTTAGCTGTGCGTGCATGATGTTTTCTGTTTTTACTGAACCCTCAAACAGAGACCAACCAGTCTTATCGGAGCACATCAGTAACAAACAAAGAAAGATTTCACTTCCAGGCAAAGGGAAAACTTCCATCTCTGGTTGTTTTCTGAGTTTCCTACACTGTGTTTAAAATGAACTGAATGTTGTTTTAAAAGCAGTAAGTAGCTGATTAGTGTCGTTTATGCAACAGTGACACGTGTGTGTTTGAGGTTTGGGCTGAAGCTGAAGTGGAGCAGTCAGGAGCCGGGTCAGTGTCTTTACTCCAGTGAAGGAAACCAGGGAAGCATCAAAGTGGACTAATCTGTTATTATCCCAGTGACGTCAGGCTCAGTCAGCAGCAGCAGCAGCAGCGTGTCTGCAGGGATCACAGCCAGGTGTCAGCAGATAAATCCATGTTACCTCCCTGACCGACCACGAGGAACGCAGGATGGAGGAAACTGAGACTGAAACGCTGTAATCGCTAATCACAATCTCTTTCTTTCTCCTGAAGGTCATCTGGTGAGGAGTTCCTCTGCTTTTAGGTGGAGGAGTGGCTGACAGCGCCACCTAGGCCGGGCAGAGTGGGACTGCATCCCGCCTCGCGACTTCGTCCACCAGCTTCACCGAAGCACCGCCGCCGCCGCGACCGCCGCCAGATGGACCTCGCACTCTGAGAGCAGAGCCAGCCAGGACCGAAACCAACCCAGGAGAGGAGAGGAGAGCGGGGGGACAGCGCCCACCGGAGCAGGACAGGCGAGGGCATCGCTCGTACGGGGAGAGGAGAGAGGACGAGGAGGGGCGTCACGATGTCGTCGAACAGGACCCAGAACCCCCACGGACTGAAACAGATAGGCCTGGACCAGATATGGGACGACCTGCGGGCTGGAATCCAGCAGGTGTACACACGGCAAAGCATGGCCAAGTCACGCTACATGGAACTCTACACGTATCCTGAGCCAGCTGAGGGACGAGTCGCTGCTATAATGTTTTTAATTTAATGTCTAACTTCACAGGAAAAAGTAGGGCTGGGCAAGTAATAGCTAACGAGATGAAAATCGCAATTTGGCCTGTTGCAATACTCTAATCGCAGTCAGTGCAATATTTCTTTAAATGTGTCAGAATATCGGATACATTTTTTCCAGTAGATGTTTTATGATCTACACTAGTTTTACTCGACTCTGCTCAACCAAAGAGTTGAATTGTTGAAAACGACCTTTACAAGACAAGTGCATAGTGGCATAGATGACAAGAAGAAGCATTAAAACTAAACTAGGGGTGGAAAAATAGTCAAAAAGCAAGAAAAGTTGGCAGGAAAATTTTGAAAAAAAACTTGGAAAATGGTCGGAAAGTAGCAAAAGTCAAAGGCAAAAAAGAGTGACAAGTGACTTAAAATGGGCAAAAAGCAGTCACGGATAGCAAAAAAAAAGAAAAAAATCATGGGCTGATGTCATGCTGTGATGTCAATGTTCATTTTCAAAAATGTATTTCTTTAACAACACAGTTACATTCTAAATCACACTTGCGATATAGGGAAAAATAATCACAATTAGATTGTTTTTGCAAATCGCTCAGCCCCTAGAAAAAGATACCTCTGTTGATTTTGAGGTGTATTTCACAGTTTTTTTTTTTTTGCCCTGAGAAATAAAGAAAAATTACCTGCGTCCTGCTAACAACAAATATTAACCTCCTGTTTAAAAAGAGGGAGTTTGCGAAAGTGGGAAATTGCTCGTTGTTGCCTCTCTTGAACTGAAACCTGTTTTATTGCTGTTTGCCGAGGCAATGAGTTACAACAAAACCCACCCAGCCCTCAGGCCACAAAACAAACGTTCCCCTCCGTTAACGTTTTATGCAACCGCTCGCAAACTTTAAAAACTGTATCACGAGGTGAGTAACTTCATTGACATCTTTAGTCTTTAGCTGCCAGAGTGATTTAAGCTGAGGGTTACACAGTCTCTAAAGCTGGAGTGTTTTTTTAAATTTTTTTTATCAGATATAGTCAAAATAAGAAGACCCTGTTTGAAATGGGGCTGGGGGATTAATTACAAATTGGATTAAATTGCGATATGACCTGATCACAGACAGTGCAATATTTCCTTCGCCTGAAATGTTTCAGAATACCAGATACAGTTTTTTTGTAGTTGATGTTTTATGCTCTACAACAGTGTTACTCAACTCTGCTCAACCAAAGAGACAAATTGTTGTAAACAACATTTGCAAGAGCAACAATTGAAGTGGTGAGAAGTGGCAAATATGACAAGAAATAACAATATAACTGAGTTCAAGGTGGCAAAATGGTCAAAAAGCGGCAAAACGTGGATGAAAATTGAGAGAAAGCTTGGAAAATAGTCAGAAAGTAGCAACACTTTTTAGAGGCCTGACATTTCTGTGTAAAAATATCTCTTTCTTTATTTGATCCTGTGTAATACTTAAAGTTTCTGAGACACTGAATTTGGGGTTTTGATTATCTGCAAGCCATAAAAATATCATATATATGTGTAGAGAAGTTGATATTAACAACACATAAGACTGGGGACTTATTAAAAATACACAATAACAATTAGATAACTGCAAAAACTGAGATCTGATTGCGATTCTTGTCTTATTTTTTGTAAAAAAAAGTCTTATTATTCTTGATATGAGCCTCACTCCACTGACAAGTCCAGAAAAATATCTTATTTCAAGTTATTCAAAGTCAAAAAAGAAGTGCTTGCTTGTAACAAGTCGAGGGAAAAAAAAACTTAAATTAGGACGTCTTATTTATCTGAAAAAACTATTTTTTTTATCCAAATGACAGATATTTTTTACTTATTGCAAGCAATTCAGACCTAATTTTTGTCTTTCATTAACTTGAAACAAGACATTTTTCTGAACTTGTCAGTTTAATGTTGTTCGTACCAAAAATAATATGGTAATTTTTACTAAGGATAAGACATAATGACTTTCTTAGATTTTATTTTTTTGTGGTGTATTTTTGCTAATCATTCAGTGGTAAAGGATTCAATAAGTGTCTCTTTGAAGGTTTTAACACCAAAACAAAACTTCAACTTTGTTTTCTGAGATTAGCTTCAGGTTTGTCTGTGACGTCCTCCTGTGTTCCCTCCTTAACCCTCCCCCCTCAGACATGTATATAACTATTGTACCAGCGTCCATCAGTCCAGCCAGGGCAGGGGCTCCGTGCCTCCAGCCAAGCCCTCCAAAAAGTCCACCACTCCAGGCGGAGCTCAGTTTGTGGGCCTGGAGCTCTACAAGCGCCTCAAAGAGTTCCTGAAGAACTACCTGACCAGCCTGCTCAAGGTGAGTGGACGCTCTCAAAACAGGAAACTGACTTAACTCAAACCCACCGCTCATCTTTCATCTTCTCTTCCTCTCCTCGTGTCCGGGTTTGTCTCATTAGGATGGCGAGGATCTGATGGACGAATGTGTGTTGAAGTTTTACACCCAGCAGTGGGAGGATTATCGTTTTTCTAGTAAGGTCCTCAACGGGATCTGCGCCTACCTCAACCGCCACTGGGTCAGACGGGAGTGTGATGAGGGACGCAAAGGAATCTATGAGATTTACTCGGTACGTCCAAAGCTAAATGTGAATATTGACCAATGACAAACAGTTATTATCTTCACAGTAAGCCCTGTGCTGCTTAGGGATGTGTATTGGTAAGATTTTAATGCCTTAACTGATTCTTCTTATTGATCAGATTCTTTTTAGATGCTTCTTGTGAATTTTATGTGTACAAAAAGTAGCTTTACAGGTTTTCTAATTTTTTTCAATTCTATGTCATTTTAGTTGTCCCATGCATGAGAGTTTAAAATATTACAATATTTGATAAATTACACATATTTAAACATTGAAACTCTGCATGACTGGAAAGGAGCAGCTGGAAGAACAAAGTTTTTATTTATTGCTACCCCTATTCTGATTACAAAACTTCCAAATGTCTCGCCACCGTCACCTCCACCCCGACTCTTAGAGCCTTCAAAAAAGGAACTCAAGTCTCAAGATTGTCAAACTGGGAACAAACAAACAAAAAACAAAAGAACAAACAACAACCAAAATTAAATAAACCAAATAAACATAAGTAAAGAACAATGCGTCAAATTAAATTTCAAGGTCATAACTTGAGAAATGTCTCTTTATATATTTTTTTAAATTGAAAAATATTTCTGCATCCCTTCAAGTCATCCTGCTGAGAATTCCATAATTTAACACCAACAACTGAAATACACATTTGTTTCAACGTTGTTAATTAAAATTAAATCTCCTTCTATGATTTTCATCATGTGCAGCAAACTCAAAAAACTTCTGGATACCTTCGGGTAGTAATTTATTTTTAACTTTAAACAGAACTAATAGTGTCTGTAATTCGATAATTCCTTGAAGTTTTAATTATCGGGACTTAGAAAATAAACTATTTGTATGCTCTCTGAATTTAACTTTATGAATAAGCCTCACTGCTTTTTTCTGTAACAAAAAGATTGGCTTTAACTTCTTTTAAAGTTTATGAGTAAGTAAATATGAAATTGGTCAATGAATATAGATATCACTGGACGTAAATGAACAAAAACAAGTAAAAATTGCACATTTCAGGTGACGTGGATGTATTGTTTTGTTTTATGTTATTGGACCTAACAATGCTTTGAGTTGCCGTAGTTACGCTGAAGTCAACAATGAGTCAGTATTCCTTTTCGGAAAACTTTTACCTGTTTGTATTTTGACATTTTTGAGTTTTAAGAGTTGTTCACAAAAAGTTATTATAATATTTTTCTATGATGAAAGTGTTTAGAATCAAAGCTGTATCGATAAAAGTGTTCGGTACATTAGGAGACGTAAGAAAGAGTGTTTCTTTGAGTGTTTAGTTTTACAGCTTCTTTAGTAAAACTTCAAGCAGAAAATCCCAAATCGGAGTTTTCTTAGGAAACTGTTATTTATCTCCTAAGCTAAGATAGCTCGGGCAGAAATGTTTGGCTGCTCCGATGTAACTCTAAGAATCGATAAGTTCGTCCGAGAGCTCAAAACTTTCTGGCATTTTCATGTCTACACTCCTTACAGACTCTCTCTCTCGTCTTTGTTTTTGATTCATCATGAAAAAATCCCCACAGTAATCTGATAAAACAGTTAACGAGTAAAGAAAGACGCCTCTGTGCTCTTAAACTCCGATCTGTGAAACTTGTTTCAGTTGATTTCAGACTTTGAGTTACAAACATGAAGCTGTAAATCTGGGCCTTTTGTTTAACCCTCTCTCTCTCCCCTCCTCCTCCTCCTCCTCTTCCTCCTCCTCCTCCTCTTCCTCTCACACGTCTGTTTCCTCCCAGCTGGCACTCGTGACCTGGAGGGAGTGTTTGTTCCGACCCCTCAACAAACAGGTGTGTTTGTTTTCTTTTTCCAGAGGAGGAATAAAGAAGTAGTAGAACAACAAAGTGTTCAAAGAAATTCTCAATGAATTAATTTGAGGACAAACCATTATATGTTTGTCATTTAGGTAACAAACGCTGTGCTGAAGCTGATAGAGAGAGAGAGAAACGGCGAAACCATAAACACCAGACTGATCAGTGGTGTGGTTCAGTCTTACGGTACGAATCAGAAAATACTTCCCTCCTGTTTGTGGATGTTAGAGAGACGACTAACAGCGCTTTCTGCTCTCTAACACGCTCTCTCCTCTCTCTCCAGTCGAGCTGGGTCTAAATGAGGAGGACGCCTTCGCCAAAGGCCCCACGCTGTCCGTGTACAAAGAGTACTTTGAATGTCAGTTCCTCACTGACACAGAACGTTTCTACACGCGCGAGAGCACAGAGTTCCTGCAGCAGAACCCGGTCACCGAGTACATGAAGAAGGTCGGCCCCCCCTTTAACTTTAAAGAAATCATTCCTTTGTTTTTATTGATTCTGAAACTGAAGCTTGATGTTTGTGTTCGTGCTCAGGCGGAGGCTCGTCTGCTGGAGGAGCAGCGGCGCGTGCAGGTTTACCTCCATGAGTCCACTCAGGACGAGCTGGCCAGGAAGTGTGAGCAGGTCCTCATAGAGAAACACCTGGAGATCTTCCACACGGAGTTTCAGAACCTTCTGGATGCCGACAAGAACGAAGGTAAACCACAGTTATGACCCACTTAAAACCAACTTTAGTTTCGATAACACTGGGAAATAAAACTCAAACTTTATTCTAACAGCTTTGTGAGCTCCTCTTCCTGGACTTCTTAGTGATTTCGGCTAAAGATCAAACACTTCTTAAAGGGACTGTGAGGACTTTCTCAGTGATCTTGAAAAGTCTTATATCTAGAGATATGTCTGATCATAACCCATAACTTAAAGTGAGATCATCAGCACCAAAATGTGTTATTTCTAAATCAGTCGAGTCAAACTGGACCACTTACGCTAATACTTTACTTTCTTATATTTCTAACACTTTCGGAATGGGAGTAAACGTTTACTAAAAAGCAATTTCCCCAAGGGGATCAAAGTATTCTGGTTCTGATTCTGATTCATTGACTTAAGGCAAGTCAAAGTCTCTATGACAACACCACGCTGGCTGACAAAGTTTAGCAGTGAGAAGAGAGATCTGCTTTTTTTTCTCTGCTGAAAATGATTTCTGTGATTTATTTAGTTGTAATAGTGGAAACAAGGGCTGGACTGTCTTATAGAAAAGGGACAGGAGAGCAGAAGAAAGCTAAACAGGAGAGTGATAGAGCACAGGCTAAAGGCTAAAACTTGGGTTAACCTGTTTCTGTTAATGTTCATTCTAACCCAGTGATCTGTTCAAACTTTAGAGTCTATCAATAAAACAAAGAGCCAGGTTACGTTTGCTCTGCTTGGTGAGGTTGGAGTTGGTAGATGAGCACTGGTAGGACATCCTCCTGTAGAATTCACTGTTCTTTTGTTGCTACCAAACGGTGGAATGAATTGCTTAAGTCCATACGATCCGCTGAATCCCTTTGTACTTTTAAGAGACGTCTGAAGACTCAACTGTTCAGGGAATATTTAGGACAGTGGTTCCCAACCTTTTCCAACTCAGGGCCCACTTTTAAGTCGCAAAAATGTTTGCGGCCCATCTCCAACTCAATAAGTACAGAAGATATAAAATGCCTTTTTAGAACGACCCAAAATGTAATAAACCTGAAATGTAACCAGTGGTAACTAGTTGATAATGTAACAGATGATGAGCCCAAAACAATAACTTTTTGCCTATAATGCTACAATTTGTTACAGTTTAAATTAGTTATTACTTTTTGGCTTTTAATACATTCTTTATGTTGCGTTTTGGGCTTGGCAATTTTGTTATATCTTTAAAAAGTTGTTAACATTTTGTGTTTTATCACAAACTTTTTATTACATATTGGGTCGTTGTTATGTTTAAGTCGGGTCATGTTACCTACTGGCCTTCCTCGTGGACATTTTTTATACATGAGTGTGGGAACATTCTTAACTGAGTTTGAAACTACGTTAAAACATTATTCTGTGATTCTGTAACTTTATTTATTTATTTGTATCTTGTATCTTTACATAATTAAACTCCACTAAAATCATACTGTTTTGGAAATGATTTGGCAGCCCACTTGCAATACTTTCACAGACCACCAGGGGGCCACGGACCACAGGTTGGGAATCACTGATTTAGGAACTTCATCTGACTCTTCTGCTCTTTGTCCTCAGGGGTTGAATGAACCAGAAGGTCTCAGTGAATATTAAATATATGAATTTGACTCATGGTAGTGGTTAGTTTCTGGCTACATTATCTTTTTTGAAGAGCACTTCTTCTTGCACTAGATGACAGCACTTTTTCGCCCTTATGAAGGTTTTTGCCTCCAGTCTTAATTCTTGCGTACGTTGCTGTGGACAAACATGTCTGATAAATAGAATTGTTCACTAAGAAACAATGTGAAGAAAAGAAATTGTGTATTGTTTCGTTATAAATCATGATTAATTAACTCCTCATCACGTCCATTTCTGCCTCCTCAGACCTCGGCCGGATGTACAACCTGGTGTCACGGATCACAGACGGTCTGGGTGAGCTGAAGAAACTTCTAGAGACTCACATCCACAACCAGGGCCTGGCTGCTATTGAGAAGTGTGGCGAGGCGGCGCTCAACGTAAGAAGTTTCTCCTTTCTTATACTTTGTGTTTACCTCAGCTGAGTTGGTGAAAAAAGTAAAACTGTGAAAGGGAAATTAAAATTACTCACTGATGTTTTTCCTCCAGGATCCCAAAGTGTACGTCCAGACCACCCTCGACGTCCACAAGAAGTACAACGCCTTGGTCATGTCCGCCTTCAACAACGACGCCGGCTTTGTGGCGGCGCTCGATAAGGTCAGTAATCCCATCACAGGAAACGATCCAAACATCCAGGAGATGAAACTTTCTTTCACTTTAAATCACTTTATTTTGTTTTACTTTACAGGCCTGTGGTCGATTCATCAACAACAACGCCGTCACCAGGATGGCGCAGTCGTCCAGCAAATCTCCGGAGCTGCTCGCCAGATACTGCGACTCTTTACTGAAGAAGAGGTATGGGACGCAGCGACCTCAACCTCTAACCTGACAGCGACATTCAGAGCTCGTTATCGATCTTTAGAAAACAATAAAGGAGGTTTAATCAATCTGATCAAAGTGGCTGAAAAGTAAAATCACTGAGTTTCAAAGATTTTTAAAAAGAGTCTGAGTTCATGTACTCAAGTTAGAAAATAAAGAGCTGTAATACTCTGACATAAACCTCAAACTGCGAGGACAGTAGAGCTCAGGTTAAGCTTGATTGTTTATTTATTTTGGTAAAATAAGATTAAATAAATCCTCTGTGAACGCTTCTCTGCTCTAATCTAAACTCTCGTCTGCGTGTTTTTCTCTCCAGCTCTAAAAACCCAGAGGAGGCAGAACTGGAGGACACACTCAACCAAGTGGTGAGACTTTCTGACCTTAGTGTTTGCACCAACACACACACACACACACACACAGAGTCTTTGCATTCATGTGAAAGAGCGCTGCTGAACCACTGACCTGGATAAATTCACAGCACAAAGAGAGAGTGAGATGTTTCAAACAGCACAGAAATATAAAGAAGCTGTGGTTTTATTTCAGATTTCATTTCTCACTCTAAAGTTCTTCTTCTGTAGTCATGTAAACGTTTCTCTGCGTTATTCAAGAGTTCATTTCTGCCTCCTCTCCTCTAGATGGTCGTGTTCAAATACATCGAAGACAAAGATGTTTTCCAGAAGTTTTACGCTAAGATGCTCGCTAAACGCCTGGTCCATCAGAACAGCGCCAGCGACGACGCCGAGGCCAGCATGATCTCCAAACTCAAGGTGAGACTCACACCTGCCCTTAACTTTGAACTCCGTTTCCCAGAATCCTCCAAACCTCAAACCGAGTCTGTGTCTGTTTCCTCCAGCAAGCGTGCGGCTTCGAGTACACGTCCAAACTGCAGAGGATGTTCCAGGACATCGGGGTCAGCAAAGACCTGAACGAGCAGTTCAAGAAACACCTGACCAACTCTGAGCCTCTTGACTGTGAGCACACACACCTGAACACACACACACACCTGAACACACACACACACACTTTACAGACAGATCTGTGTTGAACTCTGAAGCTTTGGTTCACATCAAACCAGCACGTCTGGATTAAACTGATGGTTTTTCTCCTTCTCTGCGTCTCTCAGTGGACTTCAGTATCCAGGTCCTCAGCTCCGGGTCCTGGCCTTTCCAACAGTCCTGCACCTTCGCTCTGCCCTCAGAGGTAACACACACACACACACACACACACATACAGAAAATGATGTCGAAATTTTTTATTTTTTGCAGAATTTAAAAAAAGTTGTTTTTTTTTTGATGAAATTCTCTCGTCTTTTCTGCTCGGCAAACGCATGTTGCAGACCTCACTCGTCATACATACAATAATTTGAAAATTATGCCATTTTTTTCAGTTTTTAGATTGGAGAAACAGTTTGTAAATTCCAAGTAAGGGATTTTTTTTTTGGCGCCTGCCGGCAGGTTTTGGATTCAATGGGTTAATTTGATCCCAACAAACTGAGACTGAGCAGCAGACCTGTAGCAGCTCTGAAACACTTACTTTCTATTTTTAAACCCTTCTCTCTCTCTGTTTGTTTCTTTCTCTCTTTCTCTGATGTGCAGCTGGAGAGGAGCTATCAGCGCTTCACAGCGTTTTACGCCAGCAGACACAGCGGCAGGAAGCTGACCTGGCTCTATCACCTGTCCAAAGGAGAACTGGTCACTAACTGCTTCAAGAACAGGTACACGCTCCACGCGCTCCTTCTCAGCGTCTGATCATCACTGCGTCTGTGACACCACACTGAATATATATGTGTGTGTGTGTGTGTGTGTGTGTGTTTAGGTACACACTGCAGGCCTCCACCTTCCAGATGGCCATCCTGCTGCAGTACAACACAGAGGACAGCTACACCGTGCAGCAGCTGACTGACAGTACACAGATCAAAACTGTACGTTCAAACTCGACCTCCTCAACAGAAAAAACTCTTCATCCGTTTGGTTTCTCCTCTAAATTATGTTTTTTTTCTTCTCTTTCAGGACATTCTGGTTCAAGTTCTGCAGATTTTGTTAAAGTCAAAGCTGCTGGTGAGTCACACAAACTCTCAGTCACGTTTAAGAGTCTCACACTGTCCTTTCCTCTTCAAATACAGACACGAAAATCCAGAAAAATAACTTCTCAAGTTTTAAAAGAAAGACAAGAAATCGTAAAATAACTGGCAGGTTCATCTCACTCCAAAAAAACTGAGAAAATATTGTCAGAACTCTTTAAAAAAACCAACATGAAGACTTTTTTCTCCGTCCAACTTACTTCAAAGTCTTAACCTGAAGTCTTTGTAAAAAGAAGCTGAACAGGAATATTTTATTATCAATAATATTAATTATACATTTTATTTAAAAAGCGCTTTTTAAGACACTCAAAGAGGCTGTACAGAGGATAAAGTCATCTTATAAAATCGTATTTAAAAGATAATAAAGAAGCATTGAATGCATTTAAAAGCAGTCAAACATTAAAAGCAGTTCTGATATGAAGGGATAACTCATCCTCCTAAAAATTAAACTTTGAGAGTTTTTTTCACTCAGATTTTTTTTCAGATCAGGAATGTGTTTTTATTTCTAGAAAAAATAACAAACTGACTTAAACTCTGAGGATTCCCATAATTCTTTCAGTGAACACCAGAGGGCGCCACATGCATTTCTCAGAGTGTTTATGACTCAAGGTTTCATCTCTCACTGTTGTCTCTCTCTGTCTCTCTCTCTCTTTCTGTCCCTCAGGTGATGGAGGACGAAAACGCCAACGTGGACGAGGTGGAGTTCAAACCCGACACCGTCATCAAACTTTTCCTCGGATACAAAAAGTAAGAACTGACCCCGTTTGTTTTTCCTCAAACACACTTTTCATTTTCATGTTTTTTAAACCCTTCTCCTCCTTTCTCCTCCGCAGTAAAAAACTGAGGGTGAACATCAACGTCCCGATGAAGACGGAGCAGAAACAGGAGCAGGAGACGACTCACAAGAACATCGAGGAGGATCGGAAACTTCTCATTCAGGTGACGCTGAGAGATCCAGCACAGAGTCAGAAACCAGGCTGGACTGAAGAGTAGCAGTAAAAGTTATAGAACAGAATTATTTGGGGCTTAAAGTGTAAATTTGAGGTTAAATAGTCTTAAAAAAAAGATCCAGCTCCTGATCCGGACACGAAAACATCCTGACCATTGACTGTATATAGAATGGACAGCGTGGCTCCGCCTGTCACCGTTCTACGTTTTTGAAGCCAAAAAACCCCGTTTCTCTAGCCGCCATTGTGCAGCCAGAGTCTGAGCAGTAGAGAATTTCCGGTGGAGCCAAGTAAAAAAGAGAAATAAAAATATTTATTTCTTCTTCTTCAGAAGGTTTAGTCTCCTTTTGGCTCTTTCCCGAAGTTTCTTATATCCCCGATAAAAACTACTCACGAACGGCAGCTGTCAACTATCGTAAAACGAAACTTATATCGCGGTTTTTAACGTCCAATAACTAATGAGAAACTAACTTCTCAGAAAAAAAAACACCTGAACACCATGCAGCCAGATGACATCTTCATACTACCTCAGCGTAAAGATGGGAGAAACGTTTCTACGAGGTATCATAATTTTTAAAAGTTTTCCCGGCTCATATCTGGAATACATGGGGAGGCGGGACTTATGACCTATACTGCAGCCAGACACCAGGGGGCGGAGCATCTGCTGGAGGCTTCAGTTTGAGCCGAACGTCGTCCACTCATTATACAGTCTATGGTCCTGACATGTTTCCCTCCTGATTTTCCCTCAGGATCATTTATTGAAGTGTGTGTGTGTTTTCCAGGCTGCTATCGTGAGGATCATGAAGATGAGGAAGGTCCTGAAGCACCAGCAGCTCCTGGCTGAAGTCCTGAACCAGCTGTCGTCTCGGTTCAAACCCCGAGTCCCCGTCATCAAGGTGAGACCTGAACACTTGACGTCGTCATCATCAACCTCAACAAACCTCCAACTTCAGAATCTGCCTCTAAAAACCAACTCAGTCATACTTTTTAATACTGGACGAGTTGAAAAACTGAGCTGAATGAACCGAGCTGCTGTTTTGTTTAGAAAAACACTGATGAAAACCTCTAACATCAACTTTTGCTTAAGAATCTGACATTTCTCAGGGATTAAAGTTTCCTTGTCTCTGTGACAAGTTTACATCAATTTCAGAATCATCATATCTTTTTTAATCAGCGTCAGTTGGACAAAAAAAAGTCGTGCAGTCGGCTGTGTTTGTATTTATCTGAATATGAATTTCCACCACATGAACCATTGAATTTAAGAGTAAATAACTTTTAAATAGGTGTCCACTGTAGTGACCACTGTACACCACAGGGTTAAACTTATGTTTTCATTCAGTTCACAATTTTTAAAAAATGATTCTCATTGTTCTTGAGTCAAAAATTCATACACAATTAATATGTGATTAATTAGGGTTAATTAAGCCTCTGATTAATTAGATTATTTTCTTTACTGGAGTCTCAGCCCTGATATAAAAACACACATGTATAAATGATAAAAAAGCAGGAGTCAGGTTTGAGTGTTTCCTTGAGATGTTTTTGTTTCCCTGCGCTCATGTGAGTGTTTTGTCTCCCCCTTGTGGACAGAAATGCATCGACATCCTGATCGAGAAGGAGTACCTGGAGCGAGTGGACGGCGAGAAGGACACGTACAGCTACCTGGCCTGAGCGCCGCCGCCCGTCGCCCGCCCGCCCTCCCTCTGACCCGCCGGCTCTCCTCAGTTTTATTTTTATTCGTTCTCTTCTTCATTTTTTTTTAAATTTTATGTCTGAGTAATAAAGTGAGGATCCTCCGAGCGAGCGGCGGCCGTGTTGTGAGTCTGTCGCCGATCATGTGACCTCCCTCTGTCATGACAAACCCTGAGGGGGGAGGAGGAGCGGGGGTGAACTTTTTACTCTCCCTTCAGCCATGAAGAAGACAAACGCCCCTCCTGTTGAGACTGGGAAACCCCGTCTACACGCTCGCCTGTCTTGTCCCATCTGTAGGACTCAAACACACACACTCACACACACACACTTACACGTACACACACACACACACACTTCCTTGTTGTCATTTGTAAATACCAACCACGGACTCTAAGAGGAAAACAACCCCTGCTCCCTTCTCTACATAGCGTAATGAATTAGCCTTCAGCCAATCAGAGGAGAGCCGCATCCAAAGGTTTCTGCATGCTACTGCCTCCCTGCACCGCGGTGACCACGGAAACGAAAAAGATTAAAATAAAGTCGAGTCACTGGGCAGCCGACGCAGTCCACCGTACCTGACACGAATCAAAGCCGCTCCTGTAATTTAAAGTCTTTAAAGACTGAACCGGACGAAGAAGAGGAGAAGGAGGAGGAGGAGGAGGAGAGAGAGGAGCCGCCGCCGTGACGCTTCTCCACCTGTGGCTGAAGTCGTCTCAGTTTTGGTTTGAGGTCGGTTGGTGGGGTTCGTGCAGGAGGCCTGTTTCATTACTGAACGGTGGACATTTGTATAGTGTGGTTCATTTTCTAAATGTGTGATAAATAAAAACAAGGAAAGATTTCTCTAATGTTCAACTCTCCGCTCCAAATTCTGTTCATCACCTTCATCATCATCACCCAGGGTTCCTGCAGGTTTCAGCAAATTTAAGGACTTTTTTTAGATCATTTTAAAAGGAACCCTGGCTACCAGAACGTCATTTTCCTAAATGATCAGTGTTTTTACCAGCTACATAAGAACAATAATAAAATCTCTCAAAATATCTTAGTTTGTATAAAATTTGAAAAAATATTTTCACCTGTAGGCCGCTGTATTGGACATAAAGTGATCCCCAGTGCTCTTTGGTTCAATAAATGTATGTAAAAGTGCAAACAATGACCCAGGATGCCGATAAAAATTTATATCAGCAGCTTTTAAGACAGTTTTCACTCTACATCTTCTTCTCGAAAAGTCCTGAGAAAAAAATAGTATCAATTAAACATTAACTAATACTGCACTGACAAATTTAAGACCCTTGAGTAATTTATTTAAAAGTTACCCTGGCTACCAGAACGTCATTTTCCTAAATGATCAGTGTTTTTACCAGCTACATAAGAACGATGATAAAATCTCTCAAAATATCTTAGTTTGTATAAAATTTGAAAAAATATTTTCACCTGTAGGCCGCCATTGTTGTTAACGCCGCAATAACGTCTGGGTAGTGACGTCATATGGTTGCACCGGGCTCGATCTCATACAGCAGTGGTTCCCAAAGTGGGGGTCGCGAGACATTGATAGGGGGTCGTGGAATGTGTCCCAAAATCAAAAACTATGAACAATTTTATCCATTATTGTAAGAATAAAGGCAAACATAGGGGTTAAAGATAATATAAAATTATGCAAACAGAAAATGTTTTATCTGTTTTTCACATTTCTTTGTTGAAGTTTAATGCAGTGAACACAGCAAAGTGCACATTAGTCGGTAAATCAAAGCATCCTCTGGGTTTTTTGTTTGTTTTTGTCCGTTTTTTTGGATTGGTCCATTAGTGTTGTACCACAGCAGGGGGTCGCCAGGCGGGAAAGTTTGGGAACCCTTGTCATACAGGATCATATAAGTCCTGGAGCGAACTTCAGTGGTTTCCCGAGGAAGTTTTGTGGGTTTGTGTTGGAAAATAGTCGGCACAGCATTTGGCTTTAGTCTCCGTTTATAATGACCCACACCTGTCAGCTCTTTCATCAGCATGGGCCGGCTAAATGCAGCAAATGCTTCTGGGGAGAAGTGGCCAGAACATAGCCGCGGCTCCATGGGAAGTTGTTTACACCCACAAGCGATTTCCCACAACTTCCTTCTTTTCTTGTCTTTTGGGAAGCTGTGCAGACTAACATCAGTCTCCTTGTTTCCTTTGGACTGAAAAGTGCACCCAAAAGCAGCCACATGTGGCATTATTATGTTTTTTTCCCTCCTCAAACCTCGTGACTTTCGGCGACTAGTAGTGAGTAAACGGCCAAATCCAGATGCTCGGCACCAAGCAACCAATCTACGTCATCAACCCAGAATGCATTGCTGCAGTAAAACAATGGCTGCGCCCGAAGGATAGAAACTGTGTTTTAAACTGTTTTTTTTTTAAAGAAAAACCAATTCGTTATGTCTTTGAACAACAAATTCTAGTTTGAGACAAACATTTAAGCAGATTCATGCCTGTTAGTCCTTACAGTAGGGGTTCCTTTAACACCAGAATATTGCATTTTAATGAATTTAAGACTTTTTAAGACTTTCGTTTTAAACACATGAATTTAAGACTATTCAAGACTTTTTAAGGATTTGTAGGAACCCTGCCACAAACTTCTCTCCTAAATTTGGATCTTACAGGGTTAAAGGTCACTTTTTCACATCAAAACAGCACAAATTGGCCTCATGATTATCTATGATCTGTAAAGGCTGTGTTTTAAACTGATTTTTTTTTTTTTAAGAAAAACCAATTTGTTATGTCTTTTAACAACAAATTCTAGTTTGAGACAAACATTTAAGCATATTCATACCTGTTAGTCCTTACAGTCGTGGTTCACTTTGATGCCACTTTGAATGAAATTTAAGACCAAAGACACGTAAACATGGTCGATGGTTGGGGGATCCTGCTTTATTACAACCTAGTTTTAGCATGTGTCACTCAATGAGACTCATTCAAGTTCACTTTTTGTTTGATAATCAAACATCAAGTGATCCATAGTGCTCTCTGGTTCAATACACGTATATAAAAGTGCAAATAGTGACCCAAGATGCAGATAACTTATATCAGCAGCTTGTAAAACAGTTTCTACACTACATCTCCTTCTCGAAAAGTCCCAAGAAAAAGCAAACAAACAAAAAAAAACAGCAAATCATTAACAAATTTAAGACCTTTGAGTTATTTAAGACCAGAATATAACGTTTTAATGAATTTAAGACTTTTTAATTATGTGTAGGAAACCTGTCACCTTCATCATCTCTGATAAACTCGGGTTATTTAGGGTCCTGCAGGTTTCATTAAGTCAAATTTAAGACTTTTTTAACGCCACTTTGGATGAAATTTAAGACCAAAAACATAAATATGGTCGATGGTTTGAGGTTCCTGCTGCTTTACAACAAAATGACAGCGTGCGTCACTTAATGAGAATCATTCAAGTTTACTTTTTGACTGTTTTTATAACATAAAGTTGCTGATTGGTTAATATCTGTATGTAAAAGTACAAACAGTGACCCGTTGTCATAGACTGCCTAAAAGTTTACACCCTCCACTCAGAAAATATGAATGATAACACAAAATCCTCTCTCTCACTTATGGTTAGAGGTTGGGTGACGACATTTACTTCAGAAACTTCAAAAATGACCCTGTTAAGAAGTTTACACAACTCTGGTGGTTTTGTTCTGATAAATGCACAAAAGTTAACACAAATGTGTTTGAATGTCTCCTAAAGGTAACCATCCTCACCTGTGATCTATTTGCTTGTAATCAGTGTGTGTGTATAAAAAAATGAAAAGGGTCAACAGTGGTAACAGGGAACAGTGATATAAATGTTTGTGTAATTGACCTTCAGGGCCACCGTAATTCATCACTGATTTTCACTTCCGAGGAGACTTTTTAAAGGTGATAGACTTCACTTTTTTAAAAGATATTTTTTGGGGCTTTTCTGCTTTTAATTGGATAGTGGAGGACAGTGGATAGAGTAGGAAAGGGGGTAGAGAGTGGGGAATGACATGCGGGAAACAGGCCACAGGCGGGAATCGAACCCGGGCCGCCCGCTTGAGGATGAACCTCAGGGTGCGCGGCCATATCCACTCAGCCATCTGTGCCCCGACTTCACTTTTTTAAGCCCCCCAAAAAGTAGGAAGTTTGATTTACTTCCAAAAAATTTTTTTATATATATATTTCAACAAACCCAATAAAAAAACAAATGGTAAATTGATGAAAAAATTCCTTCATGAGGTTAAAAAAACAAAACTCCAAAATCAACAAATTTTACCTTCAATTACAAAATGTCTGTGTAGTTGACCTTTGGGGCCACCGTAGTTAGGTTTTGCTTCTTATAAGACTTTAATTGTGATTATTTTACTTTTTAAAGCTCCTAAAAAGAAGATTCTTAATCTCTTCAAATTACTTTCATATGTACTTTTATAATCAGAACAGTGACAAGAGTCATTCTCACCAATTTCAGATTAACTCTGATTATGAGGGTTTAAGGAGGCAGTTTTTTATCTGAGAGTTTAACTTTGTCACCAAACACTCAAGTGAAGAAGTCAAGAACACAGAAACCATTTATAATATTTTAATCTGCATCACTTTGAACAACAAAATCCCTGTAAACATTACAAAGTCAGCACCTGTTTCATCAGACGAAAGAAGTGGTCCAAGAAAAAGGAGAAAGAGAGAGAAAGAGAGAGAAANTTGGGGGTTAAAGGAGGCTGGTATTGCTTCAAGTGGAGTTTTTTTTTTTTTTTTTTTAAATCTCTAAGCACCAGAGTTTACATCAGAAAAAAAAGACAGAGTCAAAGAGTGATTGTTGGTACGTTCTCAAAAGGCGAAGCAAGAATTTCCATCACATCAAACTGATTGGACATCACACGGAAGAGGCAGTACTGAGATGTCGGAGATCCCCTGAATGCAGCACCAAAATGGAAAACGTCTCAGCATGCAGGAAAGTGAACGCAGACCGGAGGGCGTGAGGGGGGGGGGGCGTTTTGTTCGGGACTGAAGGCACGGCAGAGAGAGGGACATCCAGAGAAAAGACACAAACAAACAAACGAGAGGTGGAGGCAGCGCTCGACTCCAACTTCTCTGAGCTTTTCCAGTCACCAAAAACAGATTTATTCATCCTTCTTCTCCAAAAACCTTTATGAAAAACTCAGGAGAGATAATGAAAAAAACTAAAAATGAAGTTAATTCTGCAAAATTTGATCCAAACTTCAGGTGAGAAAAACTCAGAGTCTGAGTGAGTCGAGCGCAGAGACGTGAAAAACGTGAAAAAAAACAAAGTGTGTGTTTTTTGGTGAAGTTTATAAGTGTGTGTGTGTGTGTGTGTGTGTGTGTGTGTGTGTGTGGGGGGGGTTTCAGGTGTTGGTGAAGCTGGTTCTCTTAGCACCGCGATTGGAGGCAGCTTTACAAAGCAGACAACAAACACGGAGGAGTTTTTCCTCTTTAATCCTGCTCATTTTGAGTTTGTGTAATTGACCTTCAGGGCCACCGTAGTTCATCGCTGGTTTTCACTTCTTAAAAAAAACTTTATATTTGTGATGGATTTCAACTTTTTAACGCCCCGAAAGAAGGAGAAAACTTGATTCCCTTCAAAATAAAATGTAAAAAAAAAAAAAAAAAAAAAGTTAGATTGATTGAAAAAACAAAATTCTAACTTGGCAGAATTTGCAAAAGTGATCAATGAACTTTCAAACTATTTGACAAAAAAGATCATGTCATTCAGATTATGCTCAATTTAACCCCAAACAGATGCATTTAATCTAGGGGAATAAGTCTGAGAAATATAAAATTTCAAGCTCCATTTCATGCAACGCAAAATCAGCTAAAATGAAAATGAATCTCTATTGAATTTAACAAATCCAGAAAATTTGAATGTTTTATTTAAAAGTATTTCCTAAAACATGAATACTTCTTGAACATAAATCAACTTCTGTGCTTGAGCTCATGCAGTTCATTGTTTGCTTTTTTTTCAAAAGAGACTTTGTATTTGTGAATTTATTTTTTTAAACCCAAAAATCTGAAAACTTAATTGCTTTTAAAATAAAAAAAAATCAAATCAAAAACCCCAAAAGGTTTAAAAGGAGACATTTGCGTCTCTACAACTTTTTAGCACGAAGATTTTTCCCTCATCAAATTTTCAATTTCGGATTATACTTGAATTCTGTGTAATCCTCTTTTTATACTTTTGCTTATTATTTAAACTTAATGTGTATTGTAGCACCGTTCGTCCTTGAGTATCGCAATTTGAATACTTTTTATGTGTCAAGCATTTTGCAGAAATTGATAAAACTTTTGTTTATCTTGAACAAAAAAAACAAACAAACAGAAACTAAAAGTTTTTGTGGTTGGAAAAATTTCCTCATGAGGCTTAAACGAATCCCCAAAATTTAAAATCTGCAAAAAGTAAAAAATGATCATTGACCCCCCCAAAATAACAAAAAAAACGAAAGCATTTACTTCAGAGGAATGAGTTAGAAAAATGTGAAATTGCGTGGTCCATCTGAAGAAACACAAAATCAGTTTAAACAAATTTAAATACTTAAATTTGATAAATGTGAAAATGAGTCTCAAATACATTTTTTCGAGTTCAAAAATATTTAAAATGTTTAACTGAGAAGTATTTCTTCATTTCAACGTGATTACTTCAACTTTGTGTCGTTGACCTATTTTATTTAATGATCTGGTCAGATTTTCCCAGTGGACCCTGAAGGCATCACCATGAATCTACCTGCTGTAGCTCTAGGTGTGGGATCATTTCTGATTGGTTTAAATATTTTTGAAAGATTTTGTGTCTTGAGGCTGAAAAATGGTCGTTAGGAGCCTTCGAGGACTTCGAAATCGTAGGAAAAAAACAGAGCAGGGTTTGTTGTGTCGCTGCTTTGTGAGCGAGCTCCTGTGTTACAGACGAAGAGTGAGGACACACACACACACACACACACACACCATGTGGCACACAGAGTCCAGCGGTGGAGGATTTTGGTCCCTGAAGCGTGAAAACTCAGTCGTGTGTTCGTCTCCTCTCGCCCTCGAACGCTCGTTGAGATATTTCAGAAAACACAAGAGTCACTTTGTCAGCGGTTTGCGCCTCCAGCTGAGCGCAGAGGAAGATTTGTCGACAGAAGAAAAGTCACCAGAAGAAAATTCAGATATGAAAAGTGTTTTTTTTTTTTTTTTTCCTTTCTCTGTTGTCGTCATTTTGTTTTGTAGAAAAAAAAAAGCATCAAAAAACTCTGCTTCAAATATTCCCAGGTTTCCTGAAGCTCTCTGACATTTTCTGGATTTCCTGAAGTGAAAGTGTATTTGTGTGTGTGTGTGTGTATGTGTATGTGTGTGTGTGTGTGTGTAAGGCCTTTGTGTCATTGATCCACAGGAGGTAGAAGTCTGAGTCAGGCGATCTCCATCTCTCGCTCGATGCCGACGTATTTTAGAGCGTCGGCCTGGCTGTACCTGGAGGACGGAGAGAAACACAAACTTTAAAAAAACAGCCAGAAAATAAACAAAACAGAAATCTGAGGTTTTAAACTTCTAAGAGATTAAATGTCTCAATTATCTTGTCTGATATCTTTGAATTTGAATCGACATCTTTCAGCGTCTTCTTTAACTCTTGTAAGATAATCCTGATTCTAACGGCAGCGAACGCCTCCGTGGATCCTGATTCTCCGTGTGTGAAAGTTTCCTGCTGTGACCGACCTGTAGTCAAAGAAGAGCTCCTCTCCCGTCTGAATGGCTCTCTTTGCAAAGATTCCTATCCTGTGATCCCCGTTCACCATCATCACTGCAGAGAGAGCGGCACGGTGAGAAAACGTCAACACACACACACACACACACAGGAAAAGCTGCTTCGTCTCAGGCGTCTGCAGAGAAACGGCGTCGCCTCGTTACCTTTTGCATAGCAGTTGGGGTTGACCGAATGATTGGCGAAGCGGATTTTGTTTCCTTTCCTCGTGGCGTCGACCACGAAGTCTGAGGAGAGAAAAGAAAACAAACACATTTTCAGGATCTTTTAAACTTTCTATGGAATCAGATTTGTGCCAAAAAGCATCCAACAAAAGTTTTTAAATTGCGAACATAGAGATATAATCTGACTTTACTTTTTTTCTTTCTTGCTGATCAGAATTTTGCTCTCAATGGGCCTCATTCACGAATAAATGCGTAGAAACGTTCTTACTCCCCGCACGAAATGAGCAAATACGCAAAATCACCGTTGGATTCATGACACGTGCGCACCAGCCGTTTTTGTTCGCACCACCGTGAGTATATTAGTGAATCTGAATCATTCTAAATCAGCAGGCGCGTTCCCGTATCCCGAAATTAACATAAACCACACCTCAATTCATCTATATAAGGACATCTGTTCAGAGGTTCAGGAGGAGGAGCAGTCTTCCTTTACGTCCGTGTTGTCAGTGTCAACCTCACAGCTCGTTCTCTCGGTGTCTCAGAGACTCGTCTGCAGACGCGCGTCCTGACCGGAGATGAATGATCAGCTGATTCTCACGGTGCTGTGAGGGAGATCGCACTGTGTACCCGTGACATAAATGACAAACGGGTAAATAAATCTGAGTGAACAGCTGAGCTGTGTGTGTGTCATTTACTCAGAAAATGTTAAAAATCATAAGAAGACACCAATTATTTTACGTCTTCATTCAGTTTGCACAACTTTTTAAAAAACTATTTGTCAGAGCAGTCGATTTAATCAACATAAAATAATGTGACATTTTGATATGCACATGATAATATTTTTAATCTAAACTAAGCATTTTATTCCAGATTCAATATTAAAAGCATGATTAGGAAAAAAATGTTTCCATTTCATGGTGATTTAATACATTTAGCCAATGCGCAATTTTTAATTAATGAATTCTATTCAAGGCTTTTTTATTTTACTGAAAGTAGTTTTAAAATGTTATGTTTTTGGTGAAAAGAGTCTGTTTTTAGTTTTTTTAGGAGGCTGATCATTCATTATTTGTGCATATGCATTGTCTGAGGAGGTTCTAAATTTGTTTGCAAAGTAAGAAGAAATTCAGGTAAGAAAACTTTGATGAATCACAGGTTTGTGCATCAAACGTTCGTACGCATGGTTTAGGCACGAGTTTGTACGTACGAACATTTTGTGAATGAGGCCCAATGTCAGCTTTTTTGTTTTGCACTGACCGAGTTTTCTTCTTTGTGTTGGGATGACACTGAGTCCTGTTTACACAACAACATTTCACAGCGTTTCACCCTGAAAGTAGGTGGCGATATAACTGTAGAAGCCGCATACATGACAACAGTATAGAAGCCGAAGAAGAGGTGAGCTGATCATTTGGAGTTTATTTTAAAGGCTTCCTCTCTAATTGCAGAAAAAGTGCAATAAATGCAGGTTTTGGTAGAAGTCAGTCAGTAGATTCAGCAGCAGAAGAACGAAACTGTAGGTCGCTGTTGTTGTTGTTGTTGTTGGGTTCAAATTAAAAATACTAAAAAATAATGAACCTAAAATCTTTGAAATGTTGGTCAACTACTGCAATCTGTTAGAAAACATAATTCTTCTCTCAGAAATATGTTTTTTATCCAATTTCAAAGAACTTTTTAAAAAATATGTTTTTAGACCCTCTTTTTGTCATTGACCCACAAAACACACACAAAACATGTAAGCACACACAAAACATGTAAGCACACACAAAAATGGCAACAACTCCAATTTCTCCTTCGACGTGTACATAAACAGCATTTGGAAAGGAGACGCCAGCCGAAGTAGGACTCTCTACTAGACGTCTCTAATTTTTTTACTTGTCCAAAGTCAGAATTTGAAGTTAGCGAGCGACTGAGGAAGTGATCTCTACTCTGTGATTCTCAAAAAAACTCGTAGAAGGAGCCGAACCTCTCCACAGTACTCAGAGATGAACTCGTTTTTCTGGACCGGCTCTTTGATGAAGATGCCCCAACCTGCTACGTCTGACGGAGCGAGCAGCAGATGCTGAGACACAAAGAGAGAGAGAGAGAAATTAAAAACAGTCACATGCTGTTTGAGGTTTACTGCAGGAACTTTCAGGAACTCAGGGTCTGAACCTTCTTGGCTCCTCTCTGGATGGAGCAGTTCTTGCAGGACACGTTCTTGCTGTCCCAGTGATCCGCGGCCCCGCAGGTCAGGCAGAGGTCGGGGTCACACTCCCTCACAGCCAGGTAGCAGGGGCACTGCTTGGTGTTGCACTGGGCTTTGCACCGACAACCTGGGAAACGGTTCTGACCTGCGATAACACAGCAGGGCGGGAAAACGTCAGTTTGATTTCTGGGTCAATGACAAAAAGAGGGTCTAAAAACGTGTTTTTAATAAGTTCTTTGAAAATGGATAAAAAACATATTTCTGAGAGAAGAATTATGTTTTCTAACAGATTTCAGTAATTGACCAACATTTCAAAGTTTTTAGGTTCATAATTTTTTAGTATTTTTAATTTGAGCACCCAAAAATGTCAGGTGGTGCAACCAAATATATGAAAATATGTTTATATGTTCCTGTTATTTTTTCTGTGTGAAATTATTGGCAAGTATCTCTCAAGTGTCTGTAGTGACTCATACATTTTCATTTTGTGTGTTTCATTTCTTTTATTTGTGAATAAGATAAATAATTTGATGTTAAAATAACATTTCACATTATTACATTGGTTGTTCCTGACATGGAAATTGTTCCAGTCACCAATGAAGTGAAAAAACCTTTTTTATCAGTATTTCAGAGAAATCTACAAACTTTTCCACTTGGTCACAAATGTCATTTGGGCTCCTCTGGCTGATGCAGTTTCCTGTTTCCTGTTTTATTCTCTTCACTTTAAAATAAAAGTCTAATGTTACGGTTGCACCACCTGACATTTTGGGGGTTTGAGGAACCAAAACACAAAAAAACATGTTATATTTTAATAGTTTAAAGATGTGTTCAAATAACACAGGTTTCATAGAATAAAGAAATACATGTGATGAAATACTCAATTCATGATGGAAGGAAATATTACACTCGGACACAAAAAAAGGGACGTCACGTCATTGACCCTTCTACAGATACGACGTCAGGAGGATCAAACAGAATTTTTGGGAGTTAAAGAAGTGGAGAAAAACAGCGTGTGCCAAAGTGAGTTTTGATCAATTTGTGACTTTTAGCATGTTTTATTACATCATTGGTGTGTAGTGTCGTTTTTTTGTTGTTGACTCCTGATGGTTTTGTAAATAATGGTACAAAAATGCCTCAGAATTTACAGTATTTTAATGCAAATATTTGAATCTGTGTTTTTTGCTACATTTGTACACTGGCTTTGAAATATATTTTCTATATTTACATTCTAGTTATGAAAATGATTTTTTACATGTTCATCGTTTCCACTAGGGCTGAAAGATATATCGAAATTGTATTGATATTGAGATATGAAAATTCAAAAAAGTCATATTGAAGATTTCAAAGACGTAGATTTTCCCAGCTCACCCTCCATGTAAAGCTCAGACAGTCACATGATGATGGAGACTTTCTGTTAATGTTGGTGACAGACTGAGCTCTAATCCATCAAACGCACTTTTCCACATCCTGTTATAATATGATGCTTGTATTTTTCTGAAAAACGGCTCGTTTTCACTAAATCCCGAGTCATATTGTATCGTATCGATATCTAGATATCTGGCATTACCATTAAGACACGACATTTTGTTCAGATCGTTCAGCCCAGTTTTCACAATAAAAAAGTAAAACTTTTTCCAACTTCGGTTTCATCATTTTTTTGTTTGTTTTTTGGTCCAGGTGTGTTTACACATTAACTCAAAATGGATAAATAAATGTGAAATCACACAGGACTTGAGATAAACATTTTCTTTAAGGTGAAATATTGAGGTAGAATCAAAAGTGGTCAAAAACTTGGCTTCAGTTTTAGATTTATAGGTTTTGCCTCTGTAAAAAAAAAAAGGAAACAAACAAGAAGGCGATGCTCAAATGCTCATAAAATATCAATACATATCCAATATTACCCTTCTGGTGTGATTTTATGCATCAGAGCGTCATCTCAAGGCTACAGCAAAATATCTAGCCTTAGTCAGGAGAGTGTGTGCGTGTGTGTGCGTGTGTGTGTGTGTGAGTGTGTGTGTGTGTGTGTTCTTACACTCAGAGCTGCACTGGCAGAACTTCTCACAGAAGTTTTGAGCAGTGACACAGGGACAGGAGGAGTCACATGGCTGCCGGGGGTGGTCACATGGCTGGTAATTGTAGACGTGATTGGACGAGCCGTCTGGAAGAAAACAGGTGAAGAAGACCAGTCAAATTTACTGCGAGGAAGTGTGTGTGAAAGAAGAGTGTGTGTGTGTAATATTCTCTTTCCTCTGACCTTTCTTCAGCTGGATCTTCCTGCAGTGAGTGGCCCACAGTCTGTGTTTCCTCTTCTTCTTCCTCGGCGGCGTGTCCTCGTCTTCGGTCGGCGCTCGGGCGATGATGCTCGACTCTTTCACCCTGAACTCGTAAACCTGCGGCGCAGAAATCGTGACCACGTTTCAGGCTCTTTGTCGAACTCAATCAAAAAAAAAAACTCAGTTTATGGAGCATGAGGCGCCTGACGCTCACCTGTCTGCAGGTCTTGGTGCCGATGAGCCGCGCGATGGCACAGAAGTTGTCGTAGTACGTCCCGATGAGAACCCTGAAGAGTGAAGCTTCGGCGCCGCTCCAATCCACCGCTTCAGCTTCACCCGTCAGCTTCATCTTCACCGGAGTCTGACAGCGGGAGTTTCCCTCTGAACACACAGGAGCAGGATTATCATCTCTGAGCATCTAAACCTGTTCAGAGTCTCGTTTTATCTCCTTGAATAAAAATCAGCTCGTACCTGAGCTGCTGGTGTTGTCGTCCTTCTTGTCGTCGTCGTCTTTGTCGTTGTCCCGATCGTCGTCTTTGCTGCCTTCGCGGTCGCTGTCTGTGTCTTTGGTTTCTGAGGAGACAGTCGGGGTGCTCGGTCGGCTGTTGCTGTTCGGCAGTCTCCCCCGGCGACGGCCCACTGATCGTTTGGAGGGCGTCTTAGCCCGATCGACAACCACACCTGCGGCGTACTCGTTCACGATCCCATCCTGAGGTCAGATTAAAGAGTCATGAGTAAAGAAGAAGAGCGAGTTTCATGAGTCAGTAAAAACAGAAACAGGTGAATAATTCAAAAACTGAGCAAAGATGAACAGTCCTGTCATGAGGTGACTCACCTGAACCAGGTACATGTAGCAGTCGATGCCGCAGGGTTTGCTGTCCACCAGGTTTTCCAAGTTCTTGCGCTTGTACGTGTTTGGAGTGGCATGGAAAGCTAAAGATTGGGAGAAACATACGGCTGAACGGTTTGCAAAAATAATCTAATTGTGATTATCTTTAGGTTCCTCACCTTATGTTTTATAACATGAGCAGTAAATCACTTTTTATTGAAAAGAGCACCTAATAAATAAATAAAACTAAGAATTAATGACTTGAAAAAAAGAAGAGGTCGTTTGATTCTTAGGATAAATCCAGTATCACTTGAGGAGATCTTTCCATTTCCATTCTTGTTTTAAGTAAGAAGAACACATTTATAAGAGAGAAAAGAAAGATTTTTGTTAAAAAAATAAATCTGCAATAGAAACCCTGTTTGCATAAATGGGCGCATTTCAATAATTAGAATATCAAGAAAAAGTTGAATATTTTTGGAAATGAAACCCAGATATTATATAGACTCATTATACATGGAGAGAATTATTTCAAGCCTAACAGTTTTCCAAGTTTTATCCCAATTTTCCCTCCCATCACTCATTTTTGTTGCTACTTCTTGCTGTTTTGCCACTTTTCACAACTTAGATTGCTGCACTTGCAAAGGCAGTTTTCAATAATTTGGTTCTTTGGTGGAGTAACACTAGTGCAGAGCATAATACAACTACCGTTAATTTGAGGTTAAAGAAATATTGCACTGTCGGCAATTAGAATACTGCTGAAGGTCATATTGCGATTTAATATTGTTTAATCTTATTGACCAGCCCTGGAAAAACGTGAACCAGTTTTACTATTCATTAATTCTTTCCCTGTTTTAAAGCTGTTTTTAAACCTGGATGCATAAATCTCTTTCCTTTTCTATTGTTTAGTTTGAGCACTAAACCTCAGACCTTTATTCGTGCATGTCTTGTTGAAACTGTGCGAGCTTACGGTGGAGGAAGCAGTCGTATTTGAAGCAGCGTCTGCAGAAGAGAGTGTGGAACGAGTGCAGGCTCTGTTCACGCTGCACCGAGCGAGCGTTCGGCCCGTCGATGTTCGGTGTGCACTCAGGAGGAAGCGCGCCGGGCAGCTGCTGCTCCGTTAACTCTTTATACCTGACAAACAAACACACACACACACACACGTAGAAGTTAACACTGCTCAGAGATAATCATCGTTTCACTCTCTGAAGTTTCCTCTTACTTCTCTTTGAGCTCCTCTGTGGAGCCTTTGTCCGGGAACATGGAGGAGATAGCTTCAAAAATCTTGTCTGATGGAAACTTCTTGTTGCTGTCGCTGCTGCTTCGACCTGCAGACGACACACGCACAAGATCCATCAGGACACAAAAACCTTTCATTTTTCATCTCTGTGAATAAAATTGATCTTTTCTGAAGCGTGCACTTCTTTGAGTGTCACAAACTTGCTTTGATGAGAACATGAAAAACAGGTCTGACTACTCTGGATACAACCAAAGTCTGTGTCACAATCAATGAACGTCTACATGGTGTTAAGCAGGAAAGAACGTACTCTCGTTGTTGACGTGTCCGTCTTTGCGTGGATCCTCTGGATGCTCTTTGCCGTCACACAGCTCCATCTTGTCCACCTTGAACTCCTGCTCTTCCTCCTCATCGTCGTCCTCGTTGTCACTGTACTGAGACAGAGCGCTGACCAGCTCCACGAAGATCTCGTCGTTGATGAAGCCGCACTCTGGAAAACGTCAGACAAGGATCAGCTTTACATCTTCGGCCCAACATTTTTATATAAAGCCTTGAAAACATATTATATAGTGCATTATTATGTTATCTTACAGTCTGAAAAACTTCTAAAAGCATCACTTTATCTCTTCACCTGACTGACAACACCTCTGTGACCCCTTAAATTAGCAGAATTAATTCCTTAATTCAACCAGTTTTCAGGATCTTCACACTCTAAAACTATCAACTTCTTCATCATCAGGACAAATTAAAACAACAAGAACTCACCTCTGTCTCCGTGAACTTTTCCATCATAGTTTTTTATGAGTTCTTCAATGAAAGTCCCGTCCTGGTCCAGGATCTCGTCTCCCATGTAGGGGATGTTATGGAGCACAGTTTCATCCTCCACCTGAGGCACATCGAGCAAAAGAAAAAGAAAATTAAAGAGGACTTTTGTCACCAGCTGTGTTCTGATCACATTTCAAATTGAAGGCAATTAGTTGAACCCAAAAACATCCTCGGAGTTTAAAACATTCTGTGAGCACATTTCAAGGTGCAGTTTGTTTTAAAATTTTGCAGATTGTTTATAATTTAAGCAAAGATGAAGACTAGAAATAAGCTCGAAGCTCTCTGAGGTGAAACTAGGGCTGAATATTTCAGAAAAAGATCTAACTGGGATTTTTCTGGCAGATATTGGGATTTCAATTCGGTTCACGATTTTCTTCAGATCAAGCTTCAGTGAAGTTTTCACACAGGTTTCAGGAGGGAAAAAAACATAATAATGCCACATGTGGCTGCTTTTGGGTGCACTTTTCAGTCCAAAGGAAACAAGGAGACTGATGTTAGTCTGCACAGCTTCCCAAAAGACAAGAAAAGAAGGAAGTTGTGGGAAATCGCTTGTGGGCGTAAACAACTTCCCATGGAGCCGCGGCTATGTTCTGGCCACTTCTCCCCAGAAGCATTTGCTGCATTTAGCCGGCCCATGCTGATGAAAGAGCTGACAGGTGTGGGTCATTATAAACGGAGACTAAAGCCAAATGCTGTGCCGACTATTTTCCAACACAAACCCACAAAACTTCCTCTGGAAACCACTGAAGTCCGCTCCAGGACTTATATGATCCTGTATGAGATCCAGCCCGGTGCAACCATATGACGTCACTACCCAGACGTTATTGCGGCGTAAACAACAATGGCGGCCTACAGGTGAAAATATTTTTTCAAATTTTATCCAAACTAAGATATTTTGAGAGATTTTATTATCGTTCTTATGTAGCTGGTAAAAACACTCATCATTTAAGAAAATGACGTTTTAAGGATTTGTAGGAACCCTGCCACAAACTTCTCTCCTAAATTTGGATCTTACAGGGTTAAAGGTCACTTTTTCACATCTAAACAGCACAAATTAGCCTCGTGATTATCTATGATCTGTAAAGACTGATCCTGTTTGTGTTTCTACAGCTGACAGTCCCCGCTAATAAATCCGACGAAGAAGAAAAACACGCCACAGACACTGTTTGTGACGCCATTTTCCAAACAAAAAAAAAGTTTTCTTCACAAAGTCGACTGGAGATTTTAACCTGGCAGAGTTATGTGTGGAAGTGATTCTTTCGACCAATCAACGGACTGCAGTGTTTCTAGCTAGACGAAACAAACCGAACCACTAGTTGGAAAAAAAGGCTTTATAATGTTAAACTGGATACACACCATGAAGTTCTGCTGCAGTGGAGACCAGGAGTACATGACGGGGACTGAGGCTACGGCGTTGAGAGTCTTCAGGGGGATGACCTGCCTGGGGAACTCAGAAAACCCACTGTCCACTGTGCACTGCAAAGACCAGCAGAGACCCAAACGCTCAGAATAAACTCAGTAATTTTTAAAACTCCTGTATCCTGAGGAAATGTTTGTCCTCGTACCTCTCGAGTTCCTCTTAAAGAGCCGACGGAGGTCATGATGTGAACCGGCTGGATCCGTCTGGTCTTCCACTCCTGGTTTAAGATGTCCGTCCGCTCCATGATTTTCTGACGGTTTGTGTTGAACATGCTCTGAGGGAGTAAAAAAACGATCAAAACTTACTGCTATGACCCAAAGAAGGACTAGTTCATGTCATTCATTGTTAGAAGAAAAGCCACTGAAGTGACGTTCATGTTTACTGAGGTATAGAAACAGCTTTCTACAAATATCTCTTACCAGCCGGGTTGCTGAGTACCGCCTCTTCTCCATCTGGACAAATTTACACCATGTCATGTACTGTTAAATGATCACTACCATGAAATACAAAAACTTGGTTTAAATATTCTGCCCTTTCTGACTGAGTGGTTTCCTCTTTGTTTTAGATTAGAATCCAAACAAACCCTGAGGTTAAGATTAAATCAGAGTGTGAAAAGAAGTTATCGTGTTCCTCAAACTTGAATCGTTCTTGTTAATATCACTCTTGGCGCTTTTCCACTATGCAATTCCAGCCCTACTCTACTCGGCTCTACACGGTTTGGTTCTTTTCCTCTAGCCCGACTACAGACTGACGGTGGGCGTGGATCTTATAACACAGCTGCGCTAAAGTGCTGCGCAGAAGTGCGTGCATGTTCATCTATAACGCCACACAAACATAATTTTGCACTAACATATGTGCCACCGTGGTCTTTAAAGGAAAAAAAAAAGCTTTCAAAAGATTTCATTAAAGGAATATAGCGGCTCAATGTTGGGCGTCATGACAACGGAGGTAAACAACAGCCTGGTGCTGCTGCACGCGGAGGAAAACGAAGGAGCTGCTTCCTGACATCAACTCTTCCCTGGATCCTGTGAGATCACTTTAATTTTTGATTTTTGGGCCTGGTATAGCAGAGATTTTTTGTTGATCAATCATTCTTCTTTGAACTGGTTTTCCTTTTTGGTTCCCTGTGGATTAATGGACTGATTGGTGCTTAAAGACTCTCGTGGCAGACTGATCGCTCCTGCACCGACCAACTTTAATTTAATCTAAAAGACTCTTTAAACCGAACAATCTTTGCTGTTAACTTCTTTTTCGTTTAAAAAGGACTTTAAACTTATTTCGGAATCATGAAGGAGCGTTTTAGGGCTGTATTTTGTCTTCATTCAGTCTGGTTCTGTGCCGTCAGGTTTAAATGTCATTAAAAACCCGTCGCTGACTTATTCGTTTTCCTCTTGTAAGTGATTTGTTCAGAGTCAGAAGCTGCAGAGACGACATTCTCTGACCAATGAGTGACCGGCAGTCCGTCCACGTCACCTTTTAGTATCGGCTTTACTCGCTTGGAACCAGGGTAGAGCAGGTACTAAAAACTGGCGTCTGATGCGTAGTACCGCGCTAATGGAAACGCAACACAAACCGGGTAGGGGCGAGTAGAGTAGGGCTGAGACGAGTCAGTGGAAAAGGGCCATCTGATAATGTTGAAGGCTGTTGGTGAGTGTCCCCCCCCTCTTTTTCCTGAACAAACACGTCCTCCACTCGACCTCTGTGAGTAACGAGTCGGTGTGTTTGGACGAACCTTGACCTCGTCGGCCCGTCTGAAGCGCTTGAGCTGCCGCAGCCTCATGTATTCAGACTTCACCCTCCTCTTCCAGCAGGCGGGACCCTTCTCCGAGCGCTTCCCTGTTAGCACCATGATCAACCTGCAGCCAAACAAAACAAGCGTGAAGATCCGAACACGTCATTGGATTCACATTTCATCATTACAGGTCTAAAATAAGATGTGGAATAAAAGAAAGCAGTACCACGACACCTGAGGGAACTGCCTTTTTGTTTGTTCCAGCTCTTTTTATTATCTCACGTTCCCCAGATCTGAGACTTTTGCTTTGATTTGCTGTTTTTTACAGAAACTAAAAAAGGAATTTTCTTCTTCTACAAGTGTCTTGAAAGAGCAGTGTATAGAAACAGAAACACTAAGTGATGCTCGACTGAATCGCTTCTTTATTCCCCCCTTTGCTGCTCAAGCTATGGTGGCCTTTGAGGACAAAAATCTCTATTAATGCTTCTTGTAAATCTCCATGAAAGGGGACAGGGTTGGGCAATTGGTTGCAAATTAGATTAAATCACAATATGGCTTGTTGCAATACTCTAATCGCAGACAGGGCAACATTTCTTTAACCTCAAATATGTCCGAATATTAGATAAAACATTTTTGCAGTAGATGTTTTATGCTCTGCACCAGTGTTACTCAACCAAAGAGGAAAAAATAGTGAAAACAACTTTTGCAAGAGAAACAATCTAAGTGGTGAAAAGTGGCAAAAATGGTCAAAAAGAAGCAAAAAATTGGTGAAAAGGGTCAAAATTTAGGAGGAAACTCAAAAAATTAGTCATAAAGTAGTAAAAACTTTTCAGAGGCCTGACATTTCTCTTTGAAATATTGCTTCTGCATTTGGGTTTTCATCATCTGTAAGCAATAATCATAAAAAATTTTAAGAAATAAAGGCTTGAAATAAATCACTATGTATAATGAGTCTATATAATATCTGCATCTTACTTTCTGAAGTGAGCGGCCAAGAATATTTAACATTTTCGTGATATAATAATTCTTCAGAGTAACTTGTTTATGCTGAGTTTCTTTTTTTGTTTATAAAAATTCTACTTTCCTCACTCATGTTTGTGGGTTTTCTTATTCAAATAAGTATAATAATCATCTCCAAAAATATAGCAATTGATATCAACAACACATAAGATGGGGAACATAAAAACAACTGCACAGTAAACAGCAATTGCAAATAGATTATTTACGCAAACTGTTCAGCTCTGGAGGGAACTCACTGCTCACACTAGTTTCTGTTCTTAACTTGGACTTTAAAGAACATATATGCCACTTTTTTCTGCTGTTGTGAAGCTACGAAATTTTCCACCTGGTCGTCAGAGCGAGTCCCTGCAAACCAGCGGGATGGGTCTGACTAAAATCTCACACTTTGGTTGAGACGTGACAGACGACTGTCATGGAGACGTGCTGGTAATTCATGTGTCAGATTGTAAGAGATGTGGAGGAGTACGCTGGTATGACACATTCAGCCAAAATTAATCACCAAACCACAAACAGAGTTAGGATTACAGGTCGCTGATTAAAACGGAGAGGTTGAACGATCACAGCGGAGTAGAATAAACTGCGATGACAAAACTGAAGGTGTTAAGGTCTCACAGATGTGGAAGATGAAGATTGGAAGTTTTTCAGTCTAATTAAGTCTCAGCGTTGTATTTTGGTTTACTTTATTTGTGTTTCCTTAAAATTCAATTAAAGTGGCACTTTGTTCAAGATACAAGCAGAATCATATGGAAACTGTTTGGGAATGTTTACTTTTCACATTTGATCCCATATGGTGCCAGGTACTTAGAGATAAGTATCAGAGCTACGCCGTACCAATTTTAGGTACTTTTGTGTGTGTTTATGTGGTAATAAATGTTACTTTGTTTCATAATAACATCTCAAAATATTTCAATTTAACGTGTTTATTTCTCACTATATAAACTTCAACAACTATAGCAGAACAACATTTAACTATTTCCACTGTAACATCACAGTTGTTTCATTTTTTCTTGATATGAAGACCCTTCACTAAAACTAACTGTAGCTTGAGAATGAGATTTTCTTTCTGATGCTCAAAGCAAAACCCAGCTTCATGTACGACATGGAAAAACACCAACTCTTTCACTCCCTCACAACATTAAGGATGTGTTTAGATATCGAAATATGGTAGTGTTTGGTTTTATGCGAATTAGTATTTAGTACTGCAGATGGAATTTGATCAGTACCTCTCCTTAATACTGTTTTTAAGTGTTTACATTGTTGAGTCCTACTCTAATATTCTAAATCTTCAGAAAGTGTGTTTACATGTCAGTTTTACATCAGTTAAAGCCATTATCAGGAGTTTGTAGTTGGTTTTAATGTGTGTACATGACTTTTTAAGAGCTACATTAGTGTAGGAGAGAATAAACATGAAGATAATCCTATATTTGCCTCAGAAAAGGGAAATTATCAAGACTTACAGCAACAAACAAGCAAGTGTAGACATGAGTACACCATATAGAATAGCAAATTACAGCGTGTGTAACCTAAGAAAAAACATCCACAGTGCTATTTTACTATATAAGTATGTAAAGAATTAATATACAAGTGAAATGTGCATGGTGAAGTTATTTACAGAACTGTAAGGTGGTGAGAGGTGGTGCACATGCTAAGGGGTGGGATGGTGATAATTGCACCACTGGTTGTTTTGACGCACAGAGCTCTGTAACATCGACCAAACCGTCTCAACATACTCTGATGAAATAAAGCTTTTGTTTACACTTCAATACAATATTTTACTTTTGTGACACAACGCCAGAGAGTTGCCATCTTTACGAGAGAATCTGTTTTGACAGGGGTGCTAAATTTGACTCAACACCCCCGGCAAGCTAGCTAACAGTTGGTTAGTTAACAAAGATTGAGACAGCACAAAGCATCCAGAACTAACCCGGGGCATTTGAATCCCTGTGAGGTCTACAGCCGTGACAGCTTCTCTCACCTGTTCAGGAGAACCAGTCCTCATTCAACGGAGTGATTCCGGGTGGATATGAAGAACAGCGGCGAACTCGTCCTTTGTGTTGAGGATTAGCTGGAGCGTTAGCCCAGCGGCTAACTAGCCGTTAGCTCGGGAGGAGAGATGGATTCACTTTGACCGGCTTCACCTACCCGGCAGTCGGCGAACACAAACACCCGCTGTCTCCTCACTTTAGCCTCCGGATTCACTCTTTATCACTGAGTGTTTCGAAATGAGGAAATTTAACTGTTTTATCCCGCTCTGCCTGGAAAGAATTCGTCTATTTTTAATGTTTCCGCCTCGACACAGTTACGGTTCAAACTGCGCCCTGTCTCACCGCCCACTTCGGCTGCAGCAGATTCAAGAGGCGCCAAACGATTCAGCCAATCACAGGCGTTCACCTTAGTTGCTCTCAGTGTTGTGTCACAGGATTGGTTAATGTTTATAGCGACCACAGCCAATCATATTCACAGATGCACCGGGAGGCCTGCAACGGGGACATGTGGACAGGTTCTCTTTGTTCTCTTATGTGTCAACGGAATAAAAGTCAAAACACAACTTGTGCTGTTTGACAACCAGGGGTGAAAGTAGAGTTAAATTCTTGCTGGTACTAAACCTTCAAGTCCATTTCTACCGGTTAAAAAAAGAATAATTAAAATTTTGCTTTTTTAAGATTTTTTTTTTGCCCCTATAGTCTGTAAATTTTGAGATAAAACGTCAAAATTGTTACTTAAAAAGTCAAAATTTGAGATGGGATATCAGATTTTTTTTAGATAAAAAGCTGAAATCAAGAGGGAAAAAAGTCGAAATCTCAGGTGAGAAAGTTAAAAATTTGAGACAGGATCAAAATTTTAGATAGAGCATAACATTTTTTTCGATAGAATATCAGAACTTTGAGATGAAAAGTTGAAATCATGAGGGAGAAAGTCAAAATTTTTAGATAAAAAGTTGAAATCACCACGTCTTCCTGGTGCTGAGTACCACCACTGGGTATTTTAGTGGTACTCAGTACTGGACAGTACCGGCTTACTTTCACCCCTGACCCCTGACCAGGGGTGAAAGTAGAGTTAAATTCTTGCTGGTACTAAACCTTCAAGTCCATTTCTGCCGGTTAAAAAAAGAATGAAAATTTTGCTTTTTTTTTTGCCCCTATAGTCTGTAAATTTTGAGATAAAATGTCAAAACTGCTACTTAAAAAGTCGAATTTTGAGACAGAATATCAGATTTTTTAGATAAAAAGCTGAAATCATGGGGGGAAAAAAGTCGAAATCTCAGGTGAGAAAGTTAAAAATTTGAGACAGGATCAAAATTTTAGATAGAGCATAACATTTCTTTTTCGATAGAATATCAGAACTTTGAGATGAAAAGTTGAAATCATGAGGGAGAAAGTCAAAATTTGTAGATAAAAAGTGAAAAATTGGAGACAAGATATCAAAATATGAGATAAAAAGTCAAAACAATTAATTATAAAGTCAACATTTTGAGATAAGATACCAGAATTTTTAGATAAAAAGTTGAAATAACCACGTCTTCCTGGTGCTGAGTACCACCACTGGGTCTTTGAGTGGTACTCAGTACTGGACAGTACCGGCTTCCTTTCACCCCTGACCCCTGACCAGGGGTGAAAGTAGAGTTAAATTCTTGCTGGTACTAAACCTTCAGGTCCATTTCTGCCGGTTAAAAAAAATAATGAAAATTTTGCTTTTTTTTTTTTTGCCCCTATAGTCTGTAAATTTTGAGATAAAACGTCAAAACTGTTACTTAAAAAGTCGAATTTTGAGACAGAATATCAGATTTTTTAGATAAAAAGCTGAAATCGAGGGAAAAAAGTCAAAATCTCAGGCGAGAAAGTTAAAAATTTGAGACAGGATCAAAATTCTAGCTGAAATATGAGAACTCTGAGATGAAAAGTTGAAATCATGAGGGAGAAAGTCAAAATTTTTAGATAAGATAAAAGTGAAAAATTGGATACAAGATATCAAAATTTGAGATAAAAAGCCAAAACAATAAATTAAAAAGTCAAAATTTGGCCCCTTTGGTCTGTAAATTTTGAGATAAAACGTCAAAACTGTTACTTAAAAAGTCAAATTTTGACACAGAATATCAGAATTTTGAGATAAAAGCTGAAATCATGGGGGAACAAGTCAAAACTTCAGGTGAGAAACTTAAAATTTTTAAATTTAAATATTTTTAAGAAAATATCAGAACTTTGAAATGAAAAGTTGAAATCATGAGGGAGAAAGTCAAATTTTTTTTTGATAAAAGGTAAAAAATTGGAGGCAAGGTCTCAAAATTTGAGAAAAAAAGGCAAAACCATTAATCAAAAAGCTGAAATCATGAGATAAAATATCAGAATTTTTAGATAAAAAGTTGAAATCATGAGGGAAAATGTCTCAGTCCAAAGACTTAAACACAGGCAGTTCAAAAAGAATTGAGGATAAGTTGAAAGTAATTTTTAAACTGTCAAAGTACTGTAGTTTTCAAGACTGTACATTGCTAACATATCTATTTGCTGACCCAGAGTGTGGCCATGACTGGTTTTAGCATTTTAAAGCAGTCAGACGCTCTCCTTTCTTCCTGGTGCTGAGTACCACCACTGGGTCTTTTAGTGGTACTCAGTACTGGACAGTACCACCTTACTTTCACCCCTGTTGACAACTAAATAAAAAAATCTGTAAACATTATTGTATTCCACACACTAGCTAAAGAACCGTGTATCAGCTGTCATTCTCACGCCTGAAAGGAAATCTGCCCCCATGAATTCCTCAATTTCTTGTCGAGTTTTGTTGATTTATTTCACTGTCAAGGCGAAAAATAAAGAGGAAAAGCTATGGAAGCCAATTCTCGCAAATTAAAGTAAAAACTTAGCTTGAGTGAGATATATTTTTTGTTGTTGCCAATACTAAATCTAAATGCTGAGATGAAAAGTTATAAATTTTAGATGAAAATCCAACATTTCGAGGTAAAGTGCATATTCAAGATGGAAGTCAAAATTCTAAAATAAAAATTCAAATTTTAAGATGAATTTTGAGATTAAGTAAAATTTTGATAGGAAAAGACAAAATTTTAATATTAAAGTTAAAACATTTGTAATGAAAAGTCGAAATTTAGGCAGATGAAAGTCAAATTTTAAGATTAAAGTCAAAGTTTTGAGATGATAAAAACAAGATTTTAATATAAAAGGTAAATTTCTGGGAACAAAAGTCGAAATTTTGTGATGACAAGACAACATTTTAAGATAAAAGGTCCGATTCTGAGATAAAAAGTAGAAATTTGGGGATGAAAAGTCAAAATTTTTGACATGAAAAGACAAAATGTAGACATAAAAGGTTTAAATTCTGAGATAGGAAGTCGAAAGTTTGACATTTAAAGTCAAAATTTTGAGATGACAAGTCAAGATTTCAAGACAAAATCAAAGTTTTGACTTTTCATGTCAAAACTTTCAGATACAAAGTCGAAATAAGGAGATAGTAGAAAGAAGTAAACCTCAATAAACACATAAATGATTAATAAAAGCACCCTTGAAATGGTTTTAAGGAAGTTGCAGCTCTGGGGAATAAAGAACAAAACTGATGTGGCAATTTCAACTTTTTATCTCAAAATTTCAACTTTTTGTCTTGATTTTTTGACCTAATACAGGGGGAAAAATTAGACAAAGCAAGTTTTTAATTAGAATTTAACTGGCAGAAATGGGCTTCCATAATAAGCTGTATAACACAGATCCCTTTAAAACCAACACTTTTTTTAGCGTTTAGCTCCATTTAGTCAGGTGAATGACACACTAAAATAAAAATTTAAGCAGCATTAAATGTCTAGTTATTCTGTATCCAGTTATCAGAAACGACACTTAACCAATCATATTATTAGTTAATATTAATGTAACTTAACCGTCAAGTTCTACTTTGACCGTCACAGAGCAGCCGGTGTTTTGGAGTAAACTGTGACCGTGTTAACTGGAGTCCTGTGTCAGTGATTGACGGCTGTCAGTCACCAGTTAACAGGGTCACACTTTACACCAAAACACCAGCGATGTCTTCAGCTGCGAGCAATTAAATGTGTTTTCTAGAATCTGGGTTTGACTGCAAATAAATAACATTAAATACTTCTATTCTGAATCCAGATTTTGGCGCCAAGGTTATGACAGAATATGACACCCCTCAGGAACTGTCTCCTCCACCTGCAGGAAGCTCAGGTGAAATAAGCTCGAGACGTTAACGGTGCAATTTATGTTCGGCAATCATATAAAACTGGGACTAATAACGAGCCCGTTTCTGTTCAGAAAACAGTTCACAATGTCTTTGACTGACGTGAGTTTAAGAAAACATGAGATGTTGTGGCCGCAGCGACTCAGGCCAAGGGTTGTTGGGTTTATGAAGCCACGCCCCTCACGACTCCCATTGGCTGATGGATTTTCGCCGTGTTTTTCATGGTGCGTTCAAGGACATCCTGATTAAATCACGAGTTAAATTTTTCCAAACACAATATTTAACTCTTACCAAAATCTGTGTTGATGTGTGATTATGAATTTGCCTTTTGTTAAAAAAAAAAAAAGTTAGTTTAAAAAAAAAGTAATGTTAGAATAACTGCGTATTGAATTGGAAACTGTATTATCCTTGAAGTAAGTATAGAAACATTTGTTTTTCCCAGGATCAGCACTGCAGTATTTCTTCGAATAAGAGGCAAGATTACAAACTGTTTTTCTTTTATATTCTTCTTTTTTTATGTATAATTATCTTTATTTGATTTTATGCTTTGCATTAAGTATTCATTGCACACAAATAAATCATCATACCAAACGCTGTGAAACAAAACTCATCAATTCTTCAATAAGTGTGAGATAGTGCAAAGCTGTTTAACATAGACAGAGAAAGGGATATAAAAAAGGAAATCCAGACGGACTAACAATTATGGATACATATCTAAATATATGCATTTATATGCTCACACACATAACTACACGCATACATATTCACCTACAACCATATACACATAAACATATATGAACCCCTGTGTATCTAGACACACAAGGAACACTCCAAATTTACACTTTCCTGGAATTTATATTGATTCAAATGATTTTCTTGTTTAAAAGGGCTGTGAGGACTTTCAAAATGATCTTGAAAAAGTTTGGTATCTAGATATTTGCTCGATTATAATCCACAATTTAAAATGAGATTATCATTGCTAAAATAGGTGCTGATTCCTATCTTCCCCAGTCGGGTCAAACCAGATTGATGTGCAGCAAGTAAACAACGACAATGACAACATCTTGCTGGCTGATGAAGTTTAGTAGTAAGAAGAAAAATCTGTGGGGGGGTTTTCTGCTGCTGTAGATGATCTGTTGAATTTATTTAGTTGTAATAGTGGACACTGGAGCTGGATTGTCTGACAGGAAAAGGGACAGAAGAGCAGAAAAAAGCTAAACAGGAGAGTGATAGAGCACAAGGTAAAGGCTAAAACACGGCTCAAGCTGTTTGTGATACTTTTCTTTCCAACCCACATGCAGCAGTTATTCTGCAGTGATCTGTTCAAACCTGAGAGTCTATCAATAAAATGAAGAGCCAGGTTACGTTTGCTCTGCTTGGTGAGGTTGGAGTTGGTAGATGAGCACTGGTAGGACACAACCAGGATACAGATACGTTGCACCGAGCTGTGAGAAGCGTTAGGTATAGCCGACTGATAAAGTACGGCTCACAAAGTTTGCTGTCATGTTTCAAATATCAGTTATACCCTTATTGCAGTTATTTGATTCCCAAACCAAGACACTGATAACAATCATTTTCATTAATATTGTTTAAAACTGTAGTTTCAAAGTGCCAGAGATTGGCTTTTAAACATGCAATTAGAAATGTTTTCATCCTTTGAATGTCACAATCAAAAAATATTGTTTGACAGGCTTTTTAAAAATGTTAAGTCCCTTGTGTTTTTATCAAATTATCATCTTCTAGCTCTCTGCTGATCTCTTAAACACAGAATAAATCAAGTGTAGTATTACCCATTACAAGTGAAAGTCAATGAGCAACATAACAAAAAGTCCCAGATTGTTTTGTGGAGCTCCAGCAGATGGTGCTAAACCTCAAAACCTCATCATTTGCTCTTGTGTTCTCAGAAAACTGATCAGGTGGATTCCTCGAAGCGCACCAACTACAAAAAGATGTCAACAGGAAACCAGATTAACCTGCCTGATGCCCTCTGCTCTGAGAGACTCATATTTTCCATTTCAACAGGTCAGAACAAAACTTTAGTGTGTGTGACAGATGTTTCACCCCACAGCTTTGCAGCACGGTACAAAAAAGAGCGGCTTTCTATACTGGCTGATGAAGATTTTTGCTGAAAAAATTAATTTTATAATTTTAGATACAGAAAAAAAAAATCTACGTCACCTCATCTGATGAACCTTAGATGTTGCATTTGTTGTCTTTCTCAAGATTTAGAGAAGTACCAAGAGCAGAAAATTTGCACAGAAAACAAAATATAAATACATCACAATGTCACAAACATCAAAGGTGTTCAAAAGCTCAACATATGAAACAACCTTTGTAGGAATTTTTTGTCATAAAAGCTTATCATGGATTTATGAGTTAATAAAACCTAAAAACATCTCAAAATATACATTTTACTGAAAAAATATGGAAATAATAAGAAGTAAATTAATAATTGTGATTTACCCCAGCGTTAGGGATTCAGTGAATCATGACGTTGCCAAATTTTTTAATGTACCAAGAAAAAGTTGAGAGAAATTCTGTCAAAATGATTAGTCAAGACCGGGTTTATTGTACTGCCTCAAACTGGAGTTGTTCATTTAGTTTCTTTTGTTAGTTTTACTCATGAAACTTCATCAGAAATTAGCTGGATATGATCAGACACAAAGTTTGATAAACTGGACCCAGGTGACTTTCACAGGATGCCGTGAACATGTTGTTGTCCACTGAAGCTGTTAATGAAGTTTCACGTCAGTCCCAGGTGATCAGAGAAGAAGGGGTCGAGGTCACAGAGAGCCTCCATCATCTCTGAACTCGCAGCTTCACCTTTATTCCTCACTGTGTCGATAACAAAACGAGCTTTGTCTCCTCTGTTTCTCATCTCGTCTGCTGACTCCACCTCAGAGTCGGTCATCACTGTTTTCTCCAGCAGTTTGTCCAGCAGAGATTTGAGGACAGGTCCTGATATCCCCGCGATGAAGCTGCTCCGGATGTCAAACAGCCTCTGGTTTGGAGGCAGAGTCAGAGCGCTCTGTCCACAGGACCTTTGGGCTCTGGAGGAGGAAAGACAAACTCGTCTCTCCCACACACTTTTAGAGCTGTTGGTGTCTCTCAAGATCAGCTTCAAGTGGCTCATGGTTTTTTCTAAAGTCACCTGGAATGAAGGGAAGTAGTTGTCATAGTTGTCAGAGTCAAACTCTGCTGTTGTTGGTTCCACCAGGACTGAGTCGTCTTCAGGACAGGTGGACAGAGAGTATTCCTGCTGTGGCTGCAGTTTACAGTGTGGAGACGTCTCTATGTAGCACTCATCTCCATCTAACTTCTTCCTGTAGCGCAGCACGTCCCTGAACGCCACATTCCTTGGTAACAACATCACATTGAAGAGGGAGGTGGGATCTGGATCAGCAGGGGGCCTGAAGAAAACCAGAACCAGAGCTCTGACCGGGTCAGGAGGAGCGTCTTCATCTTTGATGTTACCAAAAGCAGAGAATCCTGTGATGTTTATGATGACATGAGTTTCTGTGATTTTATGAGGGCCGACAAACTCGATGTTCTCTTCATCCAAATGAGCCACTGACAGGAAGTCAGCTCCACCTGTGGAGTGGATCTCACAGTGTGGGAGGTGGAGCTGACACACACTCTGCTGCTCACACTTGATGTCAAACAGCGGTCCTGCAGGCTGCTTGTGATGCTGAGACAGCAGCTTCCTGTTCCAGGGGAGCGTCCTGTAGACCAGGTCCCCTTCTCGCTCCATGTGGAAGACCAGGCCTGTCACACTGCACTGGTACAGGCCCGGACTGGAGCACTGGAACCTGTAGGTTTCATCCTCTTCATCAGCAGTGATATCAGGTGTAAACTGCTCACAGCTGCAGTTTAACTGCAGATCAGGTAAACTCTGTGCTCGGGTTAAGGTCCTGTTCTCTGCAGAGGTCATGTGACTCAGTGAGGGGGAGCTGTGAGAACGAAACAAAGACCCAGAGACTCCTTCAGTCTGGGATGGACCTGAGGAGCAGGTCTGGATTGGCTGAGTGTTTGTGACTGAGCAGCTCACAGCTGCAACAGCTGCTTCCAGCTCCACCACATCATCAGCTCCACCTCCTGACTCAGCTTTGGTTCCTCTAAGAGAGAGATCTGAGGTTCCAGCATCAATATTATGAACTAAAGCATTAAGCTCTGATGTCCCTTTATACTTGTTTGCTATTATGTCTTTTGCTGGTCTTTCAAGATTGAACCCCACCCTTAGATAGTTTTGCTCCCCACTAGAGGGGCTGGATGGGATCATTCTAAGTGGGGCATAATCAGGTTCAAGTTCTCTACGTCTAACATTCAGAGGACCATAAGAATATGCATCAAACCTGGGACCATCTTTGGAACCTAAGAAGGATTCTCTGGGTGCAAGTGATGTATAGAAACTGCTTAAGCTACCCCTTCTTTTCAGGGGACCACCTTTAGGTGAGTCAGACCTGTCCCTGCAAATCCTGGACAAAGCTCTCCTGATTCTTCTGGCTGCTCTGCTGCAACAAGAAGTTTTTTGCTTGGTTCTTTGTTTTTTCATTTCTGATGCTGTTTTTTTTTTTTTCTGACAACCACTATCAGAAACAGGACGAGTGTTGAGTGACAGAGATGTTCTTTTGCTCTTTTTGGGAAAACACCTTTGAACTCATGCTTGACTCATCGGGTTTCACCGTCGCATTTGAACTTTTCCTGGTTTCAGTTTCTTTTCGGTCTCATCTGTTACCAAACCCTAAAATGAAAAGTAAGTCAATGAAAAATTAAGTAATAAGCGTTTCCCAATCTGATCTCTGAAAATTTTAACTAGCAGTAGTTTTTATCAAATTCCAGACCCTGCTGTCCAAATACAATGAACCCCAAGTCAGAAACTTGCAGGATTCATTCAATTCATATAATTAATTCATTTGATTATAATGATATTTTATTCTAAACATGTAACGTTATCAAATAAAAGCAGTAAGTGAAGGTGTAATTTCTGCTAGTGCTTGTTATAATACTTATTTATGTCGCCTCTGAGCAGTTTAAAAATTCTTTAAAGTAATTTAATGAAAACGAGACTTCAGTACAACTATGGGCTGCTTTTTGTTTCTTCATCTGGTGGGATTAAACCAAGAAAAAATGTGTCCCTCTCTTTATATGAAGCAAATCACTTTGATAGTATAAGTTCAAAATATTAATCACATTATTTAATCTTTTCTTTTTCTCAGACTTACCCATGAGCTGCGGGAAGTGACTTCAGTCTTCACACAGGAAAAGCAAAACATGTCTGATCTGTGCAACTTCTGGTTCAGATGCTTCTGCGTTTTTTTTTTTTTTTCACTGTGGGTTTTTTTTCTGCTGTGTTAAAATAAGGAAGACCTGCATGAGGTTATGTAGATTTTTTTTTTCTTAGATTCTATTGGTTTTACAACATGAAACCAGTCACAACCTTACAGTTTGATAATACTTGGATAGATCTACAATAATTTTTTTTTTTGTCATTTCCTAACATTTGGGGTGCTTAGTAAAATATTAAGTAAAAAAAAACATTTGGTGGTTTTTAAATCAGTAAAAGCTGTGTTTGATGGAAAATAGAGCAAAGATCTCAAACCACATATACATAACCACAGAAATGCAGTTGTAGATGAAGCTGTATTTCACATTCACATTTTTCATGAGTCTTCATTTCGAGAATCTACCATCAAGCTTAGAGCACATACCATGTATTTTAAACACCACTGTTACTTTACTTTTACCATATTGATCACAATATTTGGTTGAGATTGTTTTTAGTGAAGTTGTGGTCATTTTATTCTCAGTTGGCCCAGAGTTAATGTAACTTTCAAGCTCTCTTATTTTATTTTATTTGGGTTTGGTAAGATGCTTTCTTTTATACCAGGCTAAACTTTGGCATTACATCATTTACATCCTGCGTCATGTGCTCCGTGCAAATGTATGCTCTTTTTCTTCTTTTGCACGGAGCACATGACCAGAGATTCCTCCAAGTTCTCTGAATCTTATGATGAAATCCCTAAATTTCAACAATTGTATGGTGACAAACATCTTAATACACTGCCTGGCCAAAAAAAAAGTCACAAAAAAAAAAAAAAATCATACTCTCTGATATTTCATTGGACCGCCTTGAGCTTTGATTACAGCATTCACTGTGGCATTGTTTCGAGAAGCTTCTGCAATGTCACAAGATTTATTTCCATCCAGTGTGTCATTAATTTCTCACCAAGATCTTGTATTGATGATGGAAGAGTTTGACCACTGCACAAAGTCTTCTCCAGAACATCCCAAAGATTCTCAATGGGGTTACGGTCTGGACTCTGTGAAGGTTAATCCATGTGTGAAAATGATGTCTCATGCTCCCTGAACCACTCTTTCACTATTTGAGCCCGATGAATCCTGGTATTGTCATCTTGGAATATGCCCGTGCCATCAGGGAAGAAAAAATCCATTGATGTAAAAACCTGGTCATTCAGTATATTCAGGTAGTCAGCTGACCTCATTCTTTGAGCACATACTGTTGCTGAACCTGAGCAACTGCAGCAACCCCAGATCATAACACTGCCCCCACAGGCTCGTACAGTAGGCACTAGGCATGATGGGTGTATCACTTCACCTGCCTCTCTTCTTACCCTGATGCGCCCATCACTCTGGAACAGGGTAAATCTGGACTCATCAGACCACATGACCTTCTTCCATTCCTCCGCTCAGGTTAGAAATACGAGGGATTGTTTGACTTCGGAAAAAAAGGCCAATCGGAGTGACTAATCACCAAAAGAATTTCGATGTGTCGACAAGTCAGGGTTAGGGAACTCAAGGGAAGCGTAACACACACACCTTTACGAGAATGAAAGTGATAATTTGTATCGGGACTCAAGATGACAACAAAAAGAAGGTAAACTAGACACCACACGTTTAAGTGATCGCTGATCACGATCATTCAGGATTTTTTTTCCGGCCACATTTCTTCCTGGAAGACGATGGGTCCCCACTATCCCTCCAGTTTTTAATAATGCGTTGGACAGTTCTTAACCCAATGTTAGTAGTTTCTGCATCAATCTCCTTATATGTTTTCTCTGCTTGATGCCAATGATTTGACCCTTCTCAAACAGACTAACATCTTTTCCACGACCACAGGATGTGTCTTTCCACATGGTTGTTAAGGAAATGAGAAGCAGCTCATTGCACCAGTTGGGGTTAAATAACTTGTTTCCAGCTGAAAGATAATCTTCCATGCAGTAATTATCCAATAGGAGGCTCCTACCTATTTGCATAGTTAAATCCAGGTGGCAACTTTTTTTTTGGCCAGGCAGTGTATATGCAATTTAAGAATGTAAAATGCTGTTTTGTTTTCTCTGTAAAGGTTATTATCCAAACGAAGAAAACACAGAAAGCAACAGAGAGAGAAAGTTTGTAGAAGGTTTATCTGAGATAGAGCTAAAAAACAAAAAAAAAAGTCACTTGGATGAAGAGAACATTGAGTTTGTTGTCCCTCATAAAATCACAAAAACTCACGTCGTCATAAACATACATAACAGAAAAAAAACTTTTCAAAGGGGGAATTTGACAGAGAAAAAAAAACTGTTCTTTTTTCTCGTCTTTTTTTTTTTTTTTAATTTTTTTTTATTTTATGCTTCAACAGTTTGCACAGCAAGACGCACAGTCATCAAACTCCCATGATGCAGCTGTGAACCACTCTCTCAGAAATTTAAACCTCAAACGTTTCGCATGGAAAAATAAAGACAACTGGTGACGTCAGAGTGATTGAGGGCTGACTCAGCCAATCACAGACGGTGAACCAACCCACTAGAAATCATCAGGAGCTCGGAGCTTTAATTGGAGAAGATCTTTAACTAATCACTGAGAGGTAAGACTCAGATATTTAAATGTTTTTACAGGTTCTTTTTTTTGTCTTTTCTGTACTTAATTATATTTGATGAGTTCGCTGAAATGTAGTTAAAGAACATTAAAGAACAAAGTTTGTGAAGTTCAGTCAGGAAGTTTATCAGCGTCTTTCTCTTTTCACAGCAGGTTTTTAAAGTTTTCTTTACTCAACTGTTTACGTCAGTGATAACTTTCTAACGGCAGAAATGACTCTGAGATTGTTGAATATTCATGTTTTTGTTACTAAAGAAAGAAGGAGAAGAACAAAGAGAGAAAAGGAGAGGCAGATAGTTTTATATTTAACAGGAAGTGACAGAAATGAGTCTACGTGATGTTTAACAATGTTTCAGGAAATAAAGAGGCTGTAGTTCATAGGTACTAAATTTACTGAGGTTCTCACACTTAAAATACAACACAAAGTGTAGTGCTTTCGCAGGAAATAAGATAATTTAACAGTAATAATAATAAAATAATCATTTATGTGGCTCTTTTCAAAACTTAAAGAAACTAAACAATAGTTAAAATCCATTATTTTGTAGTATTTAACTCTGTTTTAAATGTTTATGCCTCAATGATGCTTTGAATGAGCGTGAGGACTGAATCCCAGAGTTTAGTGAGGTAATAAGGACCTGAGTGATTCTATAATAAAGGGAACATTTCAAGTTTATTGGGCTAAACTTATCCATTTTGGTAAATATTCATTTCAAGCAATGACTAAGTTTTTTCATTGGGTCATTTGGTTGATATTTACTTTCAGTCAATGCAGAAATTGAACAGCGTCTCAAATTTATTAGCAAAATATGCTAATTGTATATCAGAATTAGCTGTTTTTGTGCTGTTTGATTTCCTGAATGTAAAGATTCTCTTCAATATAAACCCTGGAGTACATGTCTGTGTTTATTGTTTATTACTATTTGTTCAAAATATTCAACAAAACATGATGTGAATGTGAGTGGAGCACAGCAGGGATTTGGACAATCTGACTGTTTGCTTATAGTTAATATAACAGAAGGTGTTTTATTTAACACTTTCAGGGTTAAAGGCAGCGGCTTCCAGATCTTTGCTTTGTTCAACTTTGTCTGAGACTCTGTTATTGTCATTTTAGGGAGAATTCAGCTGAACAGAGTGAAGCAGTGAACTTTAAAGAAAAAGCACAGGAAACAAAAATATTGCAACATCCCAGAATCGTGCAGCCCTAATGTGTATCTGTGCTGTTACAGCAAAGACTTACACATGATTAAAAATATTCATGTCTCTGTTTATTGTGTTTGAAGGTCGTCAAGCAGTGAAGAAAAAACAGTGAGCAACATAAAGAAGATGTCATAAGAATCTTTATATGAGATCAAGACAAAAAAAGAAGAAAAGATGCAACAAGAAAAAGGAGAAACTTCTTCATCCTTCCCAGTTGAGGGGGAGGCCAGCAGCAAAACAGAGAATACTGGACCCCCACAGGTGGAGAAGTTGAGGAGAAGGGTAAAAAAGTCGAGAAAAGTTAGGACACTGAGTTCAGTTTCTAAAAGACAAACAAATGATCAAGAGCAGGTTAGAAAACGTTTGAGCCCTGAAAGGTTGGCAGCCAATTTCAGACATCCCTTTCGAAGCAGGAGGAAGAGAAATGAGAAATCAAAAGCATCAGACGTCACCAGTGGCTTTGCTCCCAGTCCACACACTGATCATTTACCAAAAAGTGCAAACATTTTTACTGATCCCCGGTTAGAGTCAAGAGGTGCAGTTTCTGTTGAGGATACAACAAAAACACAACGCTTTGATGCAAACACTCCTCATGGTGCTTCTTCCTCCAGCTTCTACATCCATTTTCCACCACCTGGACTTGATTCAACCAGCAACGACTTATTGGAGACTGAGTTGATTGAAGGAGTGCACAAGGACATACAGACGATCGTGAAAGAGATGGTTCCAGATTATAATTTTGCTGAAAAGCCGTTAGATCTTGATGCCCCCAGTTCCTATCCCGACATTTCATGTCCTTGGCAAGTTCAGGAATTGTACGATCAGAGTGACTTTTACAACTCAAGTCTTTCACCATCAGAAAAGCTAATCAGATCACAGTCCTCAGATGAAATATTCACTCAAAACCAGGGCAGCTCTGGAGCAGCAAATCCAAGTACAAGTGTTGAAACTGGTTTCAACTATGGCGTCAGAGGATGGTTTCGACTTGAGGGAGTCGGACGACTAAGACTGGGAGTTGTTTGAAAACTAAGTAAAGTTTCTTGTCTTCTGTGTCGACAAAGACCGTTTGGTGTGAAACAGTATGTTTTTGTAGGTGTTTGAGGACCATAAGGGTGTCAGAGAGGAATGAAGGAGTCACGGGAGGGGATACTGATAAGAAGTTCGAAGGCCAGGAGCTATTTCGATGCTTCAAGTCCACTCAATTATCATTTGCCAGGCAGTGAAAACTTTTCTGGTCCCAGTGTAGAGTCAAGAGATACAGTTTCTGGTGAGGAAAAGGAAAAATCTGCATATTTCCCCCCACCTATGCATGTTTCAACCAGCAGTTACAAAGGCGACCCATTGGGCAACAAGTTGAAAGAAAGAGAGCGAAGTCTAAAAAGAAGAAGACCAAGAAGCCTAGCTCTGGCTGGCAGCTCTCTTGAACAATATACGGGTGCAAGTCTTGATGCTGGTTTAGAATACGGTTCCAGAACTAGTAGATTCAATTGTCTTTTGCCTTCTAGAGGAGCCTATCCTAGATCATCTTCAACTCTCTCACTACTGGACAAACGCTTAAGATTACACTCTGTAGATGAAATACTCACTCAAAACCAGGGCAGCTCTGGAGCAGCAAACCCACAAACAAGGTTTGCATCTGGTTTCAACTATGGCATCAGAGGATGGTTTCGACTTGAGGGAGTCGGACGACTAAGACTGGGAGTTGTTTGAAAACTAAGTAAAGTTTCTTGTCTTCTGTGTCGACAAAGACCGTTTGGTGTGAAACAGTATGTTTTTGTAGGTGTTTGAGGACCATAAGGGTGTCAGAGAGGAATGAAGGAGTCACGGGAGGGGATACTGATAAGAAGTTCGAAGGCCGGGAGCTATTTCGATGCTTCGAGTCCACTCAGTTATCATTTGCCAGGCAGTGAAAACTTTTCTGGTCCCAGTGTAGAGTCAAGAGATACAGTTTCTGGTGAGGAAAAGGAAAAATCTGCATATTTCCCCCAACCTATGCATGTTTCAACCAGCAGTTACAAAGGCGACCCATTGGGCAACAAGTTGAAAGAAAGAGAGCGAAGTCCAAAAAGAAGAAGACCAAGAAGCCCAGCTCTGGCTGGCAGCTCTCTTGAACAATATACGGGTGCAAGTCTTGATGCTGGTTTAGAATACAATTCCAGACCTGGTAGAAAAAAAACATTTTTGCCTTCTAGAGGAGCCTATCGTAGATCATCTTCAACTCTCTCACCACAGGACAAACGCTTAAGATTACACTCTGTAGTTGAAATACTCACTCAAAACCAGGGCAGCTCTGGAGCAGCAAATCCAAGTACAAGTGTTGAAACTGGTTTCAACTATGGCATCAGTCCTACCAAAGCTGAACTCCCTCAGCCTGCTGATTCTGACCCTCAACAAACTTTTGATTCATTTCAAAGAACAGAAGACACAGCTGTTTCTGGCAAACCACACTTTGTCATAAAAAAACATCCACAAACTCCTGGTATTCCCACAGTCTCTCCTTACTTCCTCAGTGCCCTCCCCTATGACTATTCTTCAAGCTTGGCCGGGAGCTATTTCGATGCTTCAAGTCCACTCAATTATCATTTGCCAGGCAGTGAAAACTTTTCTGGTCCCAGTGTAGAGTCAAGAGATACAGTTTCTGGTGAGGAAAAGGAAAAATCTTTCCCCCCACCTTTGCATGTTTCAACCAGCAGTTACAAAGGCGACCCATTGGGCAACAAGTTGAAAGAAAGAGAGCGAAGTCCAAAAAGAAGAAGACCAAGAAGCCCAGCTCTGGCTGGCAGCTCTCTTGAACCATATACAGGGGCAAGTCTTGATGCTGGTTTAGAATACGGTTCCAGACCTGGTAGATACCATTTTTATTTGCCTTCTGGAATAGCCTATCCTAGATCATCTTCAACTCTCTCACCACTGGACAAACGCTTAAGATTTAACTCTGTAGATGAAATACTCACTAAAATTCAGGGCAGCTCTGGAGCAGCAAATCCACAAACAAGGTTTGCATCTGGTTTTGACTATGACATCACTTCTGCCAAATTCGTTCCAAACCAAGTTGGTGGTTGTCCCAGGTACCCGGTAGTTTGTGTTCCTCTTGGGTCGTGTCGACTTGAGAGAGACGGACGACTAAGACTGGGAGTTGTTCGAAAACTATTATTTCCAGAAACAGGAGAGAACAGAACCTCAGCCTTAACCCGTTTCCACAGATTCTCAGGTCCATCCCAGACTGAAGGAGTCTTTGGTCTCTCAGGTCCAATTAGATGGCTAAGTAGAGGGGCATGCAGGCCTCCAGAGCAGCCACAAAGTAAACACACAGATCACCATCGTACACCAGAGGAGATGTCGAGTTCTGCTTATGCTCACCATGGTTTACCTGGATGCTCTCTAACTTTTGATTCTGATCTTGAACAAACCCAAGCTCCTCCTCCAAAAACACTCACGGCTCAATCAGGATGTTACAGTGATGCTGTGGTGGAGCAGAAAGCAGCTGTTGCAGCTGTGAGCTGCTCAGTCATAAACACTCAGCCAATCCAGACCTGCTCCTCAGGTCCATCCCAGACTGAAGGAGTCTCTGGGTCTTTGTTTCGTTCTCACAGCTCCCCCTCACTGAGTCACATGACCTCTGCAGAGAACACCTGGAATTGGGCTCGTGTCTCAAATGGACTAGACGTCAATTTGACGTCGACACTCGTCAAATGTGGACTATAGTGACGAGATGAAGAGGATGAAACCTACAGGTTCCAGTGCTCCAGTCCGGGCCTGTACCAGTGCAGTGTGACAGGCCTGGTCTTCCACATGGAGCGAGAAGGGGACCTGGTCTACAGGACGCTCCCTTGGAACAGGAAGCTGCTGTCTCAGCATCACAAGCAGCCTGCAGGACCGCTGTTTGACATCAAGTGTGAGCAGCAGAGTGTGTGTCAGCTCCTCCTCCCACACTGTGAGATCCACTCCACAGGTGGAGCTGACTTCCTGTCAGTGGCTCATTTGGATGAAGAGAACATCGAGTTTATCGTCCCTCATAAAATCACAGAAACTCATGTCATCATAAACATCACAGGATTCTCTGCTTTTGGTAACGTCAAAGATGAAGACGCTCCTCCTGTCCCAGTCCAATCGATGGTTCTGGTTTTCTACAGGCCCCCTGCTGATCCAGATCCCACCTCCTTTGTCAATTTACTGTTGCTCCCGAAGAACGTGGTGTTCACTGCTGTGCTGCGCTACAGGAAGAAGTTAGATGGAGATGAGCTCCACATACCTGTACCTCCGTTCTGCAAACTGCAGCCACAGCAGGAATACTCTCTGTCCACCTGTCCTGAAGACGACTCAGTCCTGGTGGAACCAACAACAGCAGAGTTTGACCTCGACCACAACAACAACTTCCTTCCATCATTTCAAGTGACTTTAGAAAAAAGTATGAAACATCTAAGACTGTTTTTGAGAGACACCAACAGCTCTGAAAGTGTGTGGGAGAGACGAGTTTGTCTTTTGTGGTCTGGGGCCCAAAGGTCCTGTGGACAGAGCGCTCCGAATCTGACCCAAGACAACAGGCTGGTAAAAATACGGAGCAGCTTTGTTGAGAGGATATCCCTGCCCAACCTTAAATCTCTGATGGATAAACTGTATGAAAAAGAGGTGATGACGTACTCTGAGATTGACTCAACAAGATATATGGGGGATAGAGGAGATAAAGCTCGTTTTGTAATTGACACAGTGGAGAGGAAAGGTGCAGGTTCAGAGATGATAGAGGCTCTTTGTGAGCTGGACCGGACCTTATCTGAACGTCTTGGACTGGAATTAAACTCAATGAACAATCAACAGATTCAGGGAACAGCACATGCAACCAATGGTGGAAAGAAATGAGCTAAATTTACTCATGGTGCTGTAACTGAGAAGCTTTAATGTGTAGCTACACATTTCTGATACACTTTTGAAACTGGGAGTTTTTCTTTTACTTCAATACAAACATACAAGCTGCCAATGAAGTCCCTGAAAGCTCGCTAACTGGATGATGATACATATATATTTTTTGTTGTTGCTAAAATATAGTTGAAAGTATTTTCTCTTAAAACTCTGAGTTTAATTTGAAGTGTTTAGTTCATGCTTTAATGTGTTTGTATCTGATTCCTACATTTTGTAGTCAAATCCTTTTGTATTGCTCTGTGTGAATATTTGAAATAATAATCTGTGGTACTCTGTAGTATTTTGGATCTGAATGAGAATGTTTATGTCTGGGGTGTTGAATGTCAGTCATTTTTAATTGGTGCTTATTTTGATATCATAAAGCACAGATCATGACCCTTTTTCTTTTGATTTTCATCCTGTTCTTCTGTTTATAGCTTTAAGAGTAAACGTTAAGAAGAGTTCATTTTAATTTTCTTTAACACCATTTGTTGAACCATTCAAAGTAAACACAAAATGTAATTCAGTCGTATGAAATAATATGAAATTGACTTGCACAATTTTGGAATCTCTTTGCTGTTAAGTTGTTAATTATTTTTGTCAAAATGTGTAAAAAGTTTGTTGCACTATCTTCACTGAAAGTGAAACTAAACTGATTCCTGATTCTTGCTGAAAGGTCGCCCTCTGCTGCATGATTCACACAACAGCATCCTCACCCCACAGTGACAGAGCATTAATGAAATAATGAATCAAGTGAAAAGAATATCACAAGTCATTTAAAGTTGTGATCAACAAAGATCTGTTTTTGTTGACACTTTTAAAAAACAAGCGTAAAAACAAATCCTCCTTTCACATGGTCATTTTAAAACTCATAAGTATAAAACCACATAACAGAATTTAATATATATAAATATGTATATACCTTGTCTGTACTTTTTCACAATCTATTTTCTGCAAAGGTATCCAGAGATCATTGAGTGATCACTTTACATTTTGACATTAAGCGTCTAAAGGCGACAACACCCTCCTTCATTTTGTCTAAAACTACAAAACCTTATTTTTCATGTGTTTTCCACCTAAAGGTCATTGAGGAGGGTTTAAATGAAAATATATTTATCAAAGTGACAGTCAGAGATGGCTTTTTGAAATGTATGAACTGGAAAAGTATCTAGATGGCGTTTTATTATATTTACATGACAGAAAATTTTTTCCAAAGGGGAATTTGATAGAGAAAAAACAGTTCTTTTTCTCGTCTTTTTTTTTTTTTTTTTTTTTTTTTTTTTTTTTTTTTTTTTTTTTTAGCTTCAACAGTTTGCATAGCAGGACGCTTAGTCATCAAATTAAGCTTTCACTGAAGAAGATCCTCCTTACATTACTGAGAGGTAAGACTCAGACATTTTAATGTTTATACATGTTTTTTTTTGTCTTTTCTGTACTTAATTATATTTGATCAGTTATCAGGATACAAAACATTTGAGACGTGAAAGGTTGGAAGCCATTGTCGGACATGGCTTTCAAAGCTGGAAGGAGAGAGATGAGAAATCAAAAGCATCAGACGTCATTAGCGGCTTTGCTCCCATATCACACACTGATCATTTACCAATAAGTGCAAAGATTTTTACTGATCCCCGGTTAGAGTCAAGAGGTGCAGTTTCTGTTGAGGATACAACAAAAACCCAACGCTTTGATGCAAACACTCCTTAAAGTGCTTTTTCCTCCAGCCCCTACATCCATTTCCCACCACCTGGACTTGATTCAACCAGCGAGGGTGTATTGCAGACTGAGTTTATTGACGAAGTGCACAAGGACACACAGACGATCGTGGAAGCGATGGTTCCAGATTATAATTTTGCTGAAAAGCCGTTAGATCTTGATGCCCCCAGTTCCTATCCCGACATTTCAGATCCAGTTAAAAAGAATTCATTTCAATTTTCTTTAACACCATTTGTTGAACTATTCAAAGTAAACACAAAATGTAATTCAGTCTTTTATGTATATACCTTGTCTGTACTTTTTCACATCCATTTTCTGCAAAGGTATCCAGAGATCATTGAGTGATCACTTTACATTTTGACATTAAGCGTCTAAAGGCGACAACACCCTCCTCTATTTTGTCTGAAACTACAACACCTTATTTTTCATGTGTTTTCCACCTAAAGGTCATTAAGGAGGGATTAAATGAAAATATATTTATCAAAGTGACAGTCAGAGATGGCTTTTTGAAATTTATGAACTGGAAAAGTATCCAGATGGTGTTTTATTATATTTACATGACAGAAATTTTTTTTCAAAGGGGAATTTGATAGAGGAAAAAAACAGTTCTTTTTCTCGGTTTTTTTTTTTTTTTTTTTTTTTTTTTATTAGCTTCAACAGTTTGCATAGCAGGACGCTTAGTCATCTCCCGTGATGCTGCTGTGAACCACTCCCTCAGAAATTTAAACCTCAAACGTTTCGCATGGAAAAATAAAGACAACTGGTGACGTCAGAGTGGTTGAAGGCTGACTCAGCCAATCACAGACGGTGAACCAACCTATAAATCATAAATCATAAGGAGCTCGGACTCGGAGCTTTGACTGGAGAAGATCCTCATCACATCACTCAGAGGTAAGACTCAGATATTTAAATGTTTATACAGGTTTTTTTTTAGTCTTCTCTGTACTTAATTATATTTGATGAGTTCGCTGAAATGTAGTTAAAGAACATTAAAGGACAAAGTTTGTGAAGTTCAATCAGGAAGTTTATCAGCGTCTTTCTCTTTTCACAGCAGGTTTTTTAAAGTTTTCTTTACTCAACTGTTTACGTCAGTGATAACTTTCTAACGGCAGAAATGACTCTGAGATTGTTGAGTATTCATGTTTTTGTTACTAAAGAAAGAAGGAGAAGAACAGAAAAAAAAGGAGAGGCAGATAGTTTTATATTTAACAGGAAGTGACAGAAATGAGTCTACGTGATGTTTAACAATGTCACAGGATGTTAATAGAGTGTTATTTACATTAATGTTGGTGACTAAGAGTCCTCTTCTCCCTTTTTTTGGCAGTAAAATTATCTCCTATGGGATTTTATAAAGTTCCCACAAATGTCTGAGTCTTTGTTCTACAGATCAGTGAATCGCTGCCTCAACCTCAAAGTCAAAAATTATGAGATAAAAAGTCTAAGTTATGAGATACAGAGTCGAAATTTTAGATAAGAGTCACAATTATAAGATAAATAGTCAAAGTTATGAGATAAAAAATTATAATTTTGAGATAAATAGTCAAAATTCTAAGTTGAGATGACCTATGTAGCCAAAGTTAGGAGAAAAAAGTGTAAATATTTTATATCTGTATCTTGTGGAAATGGGCTTCTCTACATTATTTGTGTTTACATAATAGAAAATGTTCATTTCAAAAAGAAAATGAGTGTTTTTAATAAGTGTATGAGTTATGAAGCTGCTATGACGTCTTTGGGTATCTTTGGGTATTTTTCAATATCTCCAAGAGGCCGAGTAGTTATTGACAATGTTTCAGGAAATAAAGAGTCATTACTTCACATTAATGTCACATAAGTACTAAATGTACTGAAGTTTTCACACTTAAAATTCAAGACAAAACGTGGTATTATTGCAAGAAATAGGAAAATATGACAAAAATGAGAATTCAAGATTTTTTTTATGAGTTTTTTTTTTTTTTTTTTTTTCAAAACTTAACCTTTTTAGACCCGGGGATTTGTTCTTATGTGCACTGTTAATTTATCTTTCAGACAGTCAGGATCACTCAGACCTAATAAGAATAAAAACCAAACTTGGTCTTTGTACAGGAAGTTATGCTTCTAGTGTTATTACATAGCATCTAGATTTTAGTTATAAGTGATATTGTTCATAAATAAACTTTTTTTCTCACTGAAATGGGTGTAAAGTTGTGGTGTCACCAAAACATGATGTAGTAAGTGTCTCAAAATGTGGCCAATAGAATCAAGTTTTTAATTAATCAAGTTTCATGCGTCTGAGTGGTAGAAATGTGATGTCCACATATGTGGACACCAGGTCACAAGAGGTTTAAGAAACTAAACAACAGTTAAAATGCATTATTTTGTAGTATTTAACTGTTTTAATTGTATATGGCTCAATGCTGCTTTGAATGAGTATGAGGACTGAGTGCCAAAATTTATTAATTTAACTTATATTAATTTAAAGCATTGTCCAATTTCATATTGGGTCATTTGGGTGATATTTCACTTTCATTTGACACATAAATTTAACCGCCCCCTTAAGTTATTTAGCAAAAAATGCAAATTGTGAATCAGAATTCGCAGTTTTGTGCTGTTTGATTTCCTAAATGTAAAGTTTGCTCTTCAATATTAACCCTTGAGTACATTTGTGTTTATCATTTTCAGCAATTTATTTAGAATTTTCATCAAACATGATAATAACTCGTGAATGTGAGTGGAGCACCTCAGGGATTTGGACAATCTGACTGTTTGCTTATAGTTAATATAACAGAAGGTGTTTTATTTAACACTTTCAGGGTTAAAGGCAGCGGCTTCCAGATCTTTGCTTTGTTCAACTTTGTCTGAGACTCTGTTATTGTCATTTCAGGGAGAATTCAGCTGAACAGAGTGAAGCAGTGAACTTTGAAAAATAGCACATGAAACAAAAATATTGCAACATCCCAGAATCGTGCAGCCCTAATGTGTAACTGTGCTGTTACAGCAAAGACTTACACATGATTAAAAATATTCATGTCTCTGTTTATTGTGTTTGAAGGTCGTCAAGCAGTGAAGAAAAAACAGTGAGCAACATAAAGAAGATGTCATAAGAATCTTTATATGAGAACAAGACAAAAAAAAGAAGAAAAGATGCAGCAAGATAAAGGAGAAACTTCTTCCTACCCAGTTGAGGGGGAGGCCAGCAGCAGCAGTACGCAGAATACTGGACCCCCACAGGAAGAGATGTTAAAGAGAAAGGCACAACAGTCAAACAAAGGTGGGACACAGATTTCAGGTCCTGACATACAAACACGTTATCTGGAAAGAAAACGTTTGAGAGATGCAAGGTTGGCAGCCCTTTTGGGACATGGCTTTCAAAGAAGGAAGGAGAGAGATGAGAAATCAAAAGCATCAGGCGTCACCAGCGGCTTTGCTCCCAGTCCACACACTGATCATTTACCAGAAAGTGCAAACATGTTTCCTGATCCCAATGTAGAGTCAATATATAAAGTTCCTGGTGAGGATACAGCTAAGATCCAACCCTTCGATGCAAACACTCGTCATGGTGCTTCTTCCTCCAGCTTCTACATCCATTTTCCCCCACCTGGACTTGATTCAACCAGCGACGATGATTCAGAGACTGAGCTGACTGAAAAAGTGCACATTAGAATAGGAGCTAAGGCCCCTAGCTCCGATTCTAAAATTCTCTCTTTTGTAAAATCTCATGGAATTTATGGACCTTTGACCCACTCTGACCTTCCACTTTCTTCAACTCTCTCACCACCAAACAAGCTCATCAGATCACAGTCCTTAGATGAATTATTCACAAGATATCAGGGCATCTCAGGAGCAGAAAATTCAAGTACAAGTCTTGAAACTGGATTCAGCTATGGCGTCAGTTCTGCTAAAAAGCAAGTTTTGGTGCACCTATTAAGACAGACTGTGGACCATCCAACACAAGGAGAATCCAGAGCTGAACTCCCTCAGCCTGCTGACTCTGACGGACTTGTTTGAAAACTATGTAAAGTTCCTTTTTCTCTTCCGAGTGGAGTAAGATCGAGTAGTAGGAATCCACCTTGTTAAAGATGTGGTGTTTGACGGGCGGGGTGAATTCCACAAACTGCCAGCCCCACTTATCCACAAACGGCTTTTGGCACCAGCAAAGATGTGACCATTGGCAATGAGTGTTTTTCCTGTTTGCCCTTTGACCATTTGCAAGACATTGATGTCATGTATTCGGATCTATGCTGTATCTCTGAAGCAGATTATTCAGAACCACCAGATAATTTCGACTTTAGCCTACTGGCCAGCTCTCTAGAACCATGTACAGATACAAGCCTTGAAGCTGATTTTGACTATGACTCCATCCCTGAGGGGGGAGAAGATTTGGTGCACCAAATAATACCGCAAACACAAGGAGAACACAGCACAGCAGAACTCTCTCTGTCTGTTGATTCTGACCCTCAACAAACTTTTGAGTCATTTCAAGGACCAGGAGAGAACAGAACCTTAACCTTAATCCCTTCTCACAGCTCCCCCTCACTGAGTCACATGACCTCTGCAGAGAACAGGACCTTAACCCGAGCACAGAGTTTACCTGATCTGCAGTTAAACTGCAGCTGTGAGCAGTTTACACCTGATATCACTGCTGATGAAGAGGATGAAACCTACAGGTTCCAGTGCTCCAGTCCGGGCCTGTACCAGTGCAGTGTGACAGGCCTGGTCTTCCACATGGAGCGAGAAGGGGACCTGGTCTACAGGACGCTCCCCTGGAACAGGAAGCTGCTGTCTCAGCATCACAAGCAGCCTGCAGGACCGCTGTTTGACATCAAGTGTGAGCAGCAGAGTGTGTGTCAGCTCCACCTCCCACACTGTGAGATCCACTCCACAGGTGGAGCTGACTTCCTGTCAGTGGCTCATTTGGATGAAGAGAACATCGAGTTTGTCAGCCCTCATAAAATCACAGAAACTCATGTTATTATAAACATCACAGGATTCTCTGCTTATGGTAACGTCAAAGATGAAGACGCTCCTCCTGTCCCAGTCCAATCGATGGTTCTGGTTTTCTACAGGCCCCCTGCTGATCCACATCCCACCTCCCTCATTAATGTGCTGTTGTTACCAAAGAATGTGTTGATCCCAGATGTGGTACGCTACAGGAAAAAGTTAATTGGAGATGAGTGCTACATAGAGAAGCCCCCACACTGTAAACTGCAGCCACAGCAGGAATACTCTCTGTCCACCTGTCCTGAAGACGACTCAGTCCTGGTGGAACCAACAACAGCAGAGTTTTACTCTGACCACTATGAAAACTACTCCCCATCATTCCAGGTGACATTAAAAAAACTCATGAGCAACTTGAAGCTGATCTTGAGAGACACCAACAGCAACATAAGTGAGTGGGAGAGAGAATTTGATCTTTTGTGGTCTGGGGCCCAAAGGTCCTGTGGACAGAGCGCTCTGAATCTGACCCAAGACAACAGGCTGGTAAAAATACGGAGCAGCTTTGTTGAGAGGATATCCCTGCCCAACCTTAAATCTCTGATGGATAAACTGTATGAAAAAGAGGTGATGACGTACTCTGAGATTGACTCAACAAGATATATGGGGGATAGAGGAGATAAAGCTCGTTTTGTAATTGACACAGTGGAGAGGAAAGGTGCAGGGTCAGAGATGATCGAGGCTCTTTGTGAGCTGGACCGGACCTTATCTGAACATCTTGGACTGGAATTAAACTCAATGAACAATCAACAGATTCAGGGAACAGCACATGCAACCAATGGTGGAAAGAAATGAGCTACATTTACTCATGGTGCTGTAACTGAGAAGCTTTAATGTGTAGCTACACATTTCTGATCCACTTTTAAAACTAGGAGTTTTTCTTTTACTTCAATACAAACATACAAGCTGCCAATGAAGTGCCTGAAAGCTCGCTAACTGGATGATGATATGTATATATTTTTTGTTGTTGCTAAAATATAGTTGAAAGTATTTTCTCTTAAAACTTTGAGTTTAATTTGAAGTGTTTAGTTCATGCTTTTATGTGTTTGTATCTGATTCCTACATTTTGTAGTCAAATCCTTTTGTATTGCTCTGTGTGAATATTTGAAATAATAATCTGTGGTATTCTGTAGTATTTTGGATATGAATGAGAATGTTTATGTCTGGGGTGTTAAATGTCAGTCATTTTTAATTGGTACTTATTTTGATATCATAAAGCACAGATCATGACCCTTTTTCTTTTGATTTTCATCCTGTTCTTCTGTTTACAGCTTTAAGAGTAAACGTTAAGAAGAATTAATGTTAATTTTCTTTAACACCATTTGTCGAACCATTCAAAGTAAACACAAAATGTAATTCAGTCGTATTAAATAATATGAAATTGACGTGCACAATTTTGGAATCTCTTTGCTGTATAGTTTTGAATTATTTTTGTCAAGATGTGTAAAAAGTTTGTTGCACTATCTTCACTGAAAGTGAAACTAAACTGATTCCTGATTCTTGCTGAAAGGTCGCCCTCTGCTGCATGATTCACACAACAGCATCCTCACCCCACAGTGACAGAGCATTAATGAAATAATGAATCAAGTGAAAAGAAAATCACAAGACATTTAAAGTTGTGATCAACAAAGATCTGTTTTTGTTGACACTTTTAAAAAACAAGTGTAAAACCAAATCCTCCTTTCACATGGTTTTTAAAACTCATAAGTATAAAACCACATAACAGCATTTAATATATATAAATATGTATATACCTTGTCTGTACATTATCACAATCTATTTTCTGCAAAGCCATCCAGAGATCATTGAGTGACCACTTTACATTTTGACATTAAGCGTCTAAAGGCGACAACACCCTCCTCTATTTTGTCTGAAACTACAACACCTTATTTTTCATGTGTTTTCCACCTAAAGGTCATTAAGGAGGATTTTTAATGAAAATATATTTATCAAAGTGACAGTCAGAGATGGCTTTTTGAAATGTATGAACTGGAAAAGTATCGAAATGGTGTTTTATTTTATGTACATGACAGAAAAAAAAACTTTTCAAAGGGGAATTTGACAGAGAAAAAAAAACTTTTTTTTTTTTTTTTTTTTTTTTTTTAACTTCAACAGTTTGCATAGCAGGACGCTTAGTCATCAAACTCCCATGATGCAGCTGTGAACCACTCCCTCAGAAATTTAAACCTCAAACGTTTCGCATGGGAAAATCAAGCCAACTGGTGACGTCAGAGTGATTGAAGGCTGACTCAGCCAATCACAGACGGTGAACCAACCCACCAGAAATCATCAGGAGCTCGGAGCTTTAACTGGAGAAGATCTTTAACTCATCACTGAGAGGTAAGATTCAGATATTTAAATGTTTATACAGGTTCTTTTTTTTGTCTTTTCTTTACTTAATTATATTTGATGAGTTCGCTGAAATGTAGTTAAAGAACATTAAAGAACAAAGTTTGTGAAGTTCAGTCAGGAAGTTTATCAGCGTCTTTCTCTTTTCACAGCAGGTTTTTAAAGTTTTCTTTACTCAACTGTTTACGTCAGTGATAACTTTCTAACGGCAGAAATGACTCTGAGATTGTTGAGTATTCATGTTTTTGTTACTAAAGTAAGAAGGAGAAGAACAAAGAGAGAAAAGGAGAGGCAGATAGTTTTATATTTAACAGGAAGTGACAGAAATGTGTCTACGTGATGTTTAACAATGTCACAGGATGTTAATAGAGTGTTGTTTACGTAAATGTTGGTGACTAAGAGTCCTCTTCTTCCTTTTTTGGCAGTAAAATTATCTCCTATGGGATTTTATAAAGTTCCCATAAATGTCTGAGTTCTTGTAGTGAGTCGCTGCCTCAACCTCAAAGTAAAAAATTATGAGATAAAAAGTCTAAGTTATGAGATACAGAGTCGAAATTTTAGATAAGAGTCACAATTATAAGATAAATAGTCAAAGTCATGAGATAAAAAATTATAATTTTGAGATAAATAGTCAAAATTCTAAGTCTAGATGACCTATGTAGCCAAAGTTAGGAGAAAAAAGTGTAAAAATTTTATATCTGTATCTTGTGTAAATGGGCTTCTCTACATTATTTGTGTTTACATAATAGAAAATGTTCGTTTCAAAAAGAAAATGAGTGTTTTTAACAAGTGTATGAGTTATGAAGCTGCTATGACGTCTTTGGGTATCTTTGGGTATTTTTCAATCTCTCCAAGAGGCCGAGTAGTTATTGACAATGTTTCAGGAAATAAAGAGTCATTACTTCACATTAATGTCACATAAGTACTAAATTTACTGAAGTTCTCACACTTAAAATTCAAGACAAAACGTGGTATTATTGCAAGAAATAGGAAAATATGACAAAAATGAAAATTCAAGATTTGTTTTATGAGTTGTTTTTTTTTTTTTTTCAAAACTTAACCTCTTTAGACCCGGGCATTTGTTCTTATGTGCACTGTTTATTTGTCTTTCAGACAGTCAGGATCACTCAGACCTAATAAGAATAAAAACCAAACTTGGTCTTTGTACAGGAAGTTCTGCTTCTAGTGTTATTAGATAGCATCTAGATTTTAGTTATAAGTGATATTGTTCATAAATAAACTTTTTTTTCTCACTGAAATGGGTGTAAAGTTGTGGTGTCACCAAAACATGATGTGGAAAGTGTCTCAAAATGTGGCTAATAGATTCAAGTTTTTAATAAATGAATTTTCATGCGTCTGAGTGGTAGAAATGTGATGTCCACATACGTGGACACCAGGTCACAAGTGGTTTAAGAAACTAAACAACAGTTAAAATGCATTATTTTGTAGTATTTAACTGTTTTAAATGTATATGGCTCAATGCTGCTTTGAATGAGTGTGAGGACTGAGTGCCAAAATTTATTAATTTAACTTGTATCAATTTTAAGCATTGTCCAATTTCATATTGGGTCATTTGGGTGATATTTCACTTTCATTTGACACATAAATTTAACCGCCCCCTTAAGTTATTTAGCAAAATATGCTAATTGTGAATCAGAATTCGCAGTTTTGTGCTGTTTGATTTCCTAAATGTAAAGTTTGCTCTTCAATATTAACCCTTGAGTACATTTGTGTTTATCATTTTCAGCAATTTATTTAGAATTTTCATCAAACATGATAATAACTCGTGAATGTGAGTGGAGCACAGCAGGGATTTGGACAATCTGACTGTTTGCTTATAGTTAATATAACAGAAGGTGTTTTATGTAACACTTTCAGGGTTAAAGGCAGCGGCTTCCAGATCTTTGCTTTGTTCAACTTTGTCTGAGACTCTGTTATTGTCATTTCAGGGAGAATTCAGCTGAACAGAGTGAAGCAGTGAACTTTGAAAAAAAAGCACAGGAAACAAAAATATTGCAACATCCCAGAATCGTGCAGCCCTGATATGTAACTGTGCTGTTACAGCAAAGACTTACACATGATTAAAAATATTTATGTCTCTGTTTATTGTGTTTGAAGGTCGTCAAGCAGTGAAGAAAAAACAGTGAGCAACATAAAGAAGATGTCATAAGAATCTTTATATGAGAACAAGACAAAAAAAAGAAGAAAAGATGCAACAAGAAAAAGGAGAAACTTCTTCTTCCTTCCCAGTTGAGGGGGAGGCCAGCAGCAAAATAGAGAATACTGGACCCCCACAGGTGGGGAAGTTGTGGAGAAGTTTAAATAGGTCGAGAAGAGTTAAGACACTGAGTTCAGATTCTAAAAGACAAACAAATGATCAGGAGCAGGTTAGAAAACGTTTGAGAGATGCAAGGTTCTCAGCCTATTCCAGACTTGACTTTCAAAGAAGGAAGGAGAGAGATTTTCCCCCAGCTGGACTTGATTCAACCAGCGACGATGATTCAGAGACTGAGTTGATTGAAAAAGTGCACATTGGAATAGGAGCTAATGCCCCTAGCTCCTATTCTAAAATTCTCTCTTTTAGATCTCATGGAATTTATGGACCTTTGACCCACTCTGACCTTCCACTTTCTTCAACTCTCTCACCACCAAACAAGCTCATCAGATCACAGTCCTTAGATGAAGTACTCACAAAATATCAGGGCAGCTCAGGAGCAGAAAATTTAAGTAAAAGTCTTGAAACTGGATTAAACTATGGCGTCACTTCTGCTAAAAACAAAGTTTTGGTGCACCTATTAAGACAGACTGTGGACCATCCAACACAAGGAGAATCCAGAGCTGAACTCCCTCAGCCTGCTGACTCTGACCCTGAACAAACTTTTGATACATTTCAAGGAAAAAGAGAAGGCTCACCTCATTCTAGCTCATCATCCTTAGGTGGAACAATTTCTACACCACAAACTGCCCGCCCCACTTATCCACAAACTGCCAGCCCCACTTATCCACAAACGGCTTTTGGCACCAGCAAAGATGTGACCATTGGCAATGAGTGTTTTTCCTGTTTGCACTTTAACCATTTGCAAGACATTGATGTCATGTATTCGGATATATGCTGGTTCTCTGGAGCAGATTATTCAGAACCACCAGATAATTTCGACTTTAGCCTACTGGCCAGCTCTCTAGAACCATGTACAGATACAAGCCTTGAAGCTGATTTTGACTATGACTCCATCCCTGAGGGGGGAGAAGATTTGGTGCACCAAATAATACCGCAAACACAAGGAGAACACAGCACAGCTGAACTCTCTCTGTCTGTGGATTCTGACCCTCAACAAACTTTTGAGTCACTTCAAGGACCAGGAGAGAACAGAACCTTAACCTTAACCCGTTCTCACAGCTCCCCCTCACTGAGTCACATGACCTCTGCAGAGAACAGGACCTTAACCCGCGCACAGAGTTTACCTGATCTGCAGTTAAACTGCAGCTGTGAGCAGTTTACACCTGATATCACTGCTGATGAAGCGGATGAAACCTACAGGTTCCAGTGCTCCAGTCCGGGCCTGTACCAGTGCAGTGTGACAGGCCTGGTCTTCCACATGGAGCGAGAAGGGGACCTGGTCTACAGGACGCTCCCTTGGAACAGGAAGCTGCTGTCTCAGCATCACAAGCAGCCTGCAGGACCGCTGTTTGACATCAAGTGTGAGCAGCAGAGTGTGTGTCAGCTCCACCTCCCACACTGTGAGATCCACTCCACAGGTGGAGCTGACTTCCTGTCAGTGGCTCATTTGGATGAAGAGAACATCGAGTTTATCGTCCCTCATAAAATCACAGAAACTCATGTTATTATAAACATCACAGGATTCTCTGCTTTTGGTAACGTCAAAGATGAAGACGCTCCTCCTGTCCCAGTCCAATCGATGGTTCTGGTTTTCTACAGGCCCCCTGCTGATCCAGATCCCACCTCCTTTGTCAATTTACTGTTGCTCCCGAAGAACGTGGTGTTCACTGCTGTGCTGCGCTACAGGAAGAAGTTAGATGGAGATGAGCTCCACATACCTCTACCTCCGTTCTGTAAACTGCAGCCACAGCAGGAATACTCTCTGTCCACCTGTCCTGAAGACGACTCAGTCCTGGTGGAACCAACAACAGCAGAGTTTGACCTCGACCACAACAACAACTTCCTTCCATCATTTCAAGTGACTTTAGAAAAAAGTATGAAACATCTAAGACTGTTTTTGAGAGACACCAACAGCTCTGAAAGTGTGTGGGAAAGACGAGTTTGTCTTTTGTGGTCTGGAGCCCAAAGGTCCTGTGGACAGAGCGCTCTGAATCTGACCCAAGACAAGTCCGACCATTTTTATGCCTCGTCGAAACAACTCTCCTATAGGGACGGGTTGGAATTTAGAGACTACCTATTTGACATACTTTTTCTCCACTACTGCATGAGACTCTAACTGAGTTGTTCTATATACCCCCTATCTGGAGATAAAGCTCGTTTTGTAATTGACACAGTGGAGAGGAAAGGTGCAGGTTCAGAGATGATCAAGGCTCTTTGTGAGCTGGACCGGACCTTATCTAAACATCTTGGACTGGAATTAAACTCAATGAACAATCAACAGATTCAGGGAACAGCACATGCAACCAATGGTGGAAAGAAATGAGCTAAATTTACTCATGGTGCTGTAACTGAGTGGTGCCAATGAAGTGCCTGAAAGCTCGCTAACTGGATGATGATATGTATATATTTTTTGTTGTTGCTAAAATATAGTTGAAAGTATTTTCTCTTAAAACTCTGAGTTTAATTTGAAGTGTTTAGTTCATGCTTTTATGTGTTTGTATCTAATTCCTACATTTTGTAGTCAAATCCTTTTGTATTGCTCTGTGAATATTTGAAATAATAATCTGTGGTATTCTGTAGTATTTTGGATATGAATGAGAATGTTTATGTCTGGGGTGTTGAATGTCAGTCATTTTTAATTGGTACTTATTTTGATATCATAAAGCACAGATCATGACCCTTTTTCTTTTGATTTTCATCCTGTTCTTCTGTTTACAGCTTTAAGAGTAAACGTTAAGAAGAATTCATTTTAATTTTCTTTAACACCATTTGTTGAACTATTCAAAGTAAACACAAAATGTAATTCAGTCGTATGAAATGATTTGAAATTGACGTGCACAATTTTTGAATCTCTTTGCTGTTTAGTTTTGAATTATTTTTGTCAAAATGTGTAAAATGTTTGTTGCACTATCTTCACTGAAAGTGAAACTAAACTGATGCCTGATTCTTGATGAAACCAGAGGCTGTTTGAGATCCGGAGCAGCTTCATCGCGGGGATATCAGGACCTGTCCTCAAATCTCTGCTGGACAAACTGTTGGAGAAAACAGTGATGACCGACTCTGAGGTGGAGTCAGCAGACGAGATGAGAAACAGAGGAGACAAAGCTCGTTTTGTTATCGACACAGTGAGGAATAAAGGTGAAGCTGCGAGTTCAGAGATGATGGAGGCTCTCTGTGACCTCGACCCCTTCTTCTCTGATCACCTGGGACTGACGTGAACCATCAATGTGTTTATACTCAAAGAGGCTGTGAGCAGAATCTGTTTTTACCTGATGTGGCAATGTCTTAGAGACTTCAGCGTGATTACTGTGGAAAAATAACAACAAAAGATGCCATTAAGTTTAAAAATACAAACAATTGTTATAGATATGATATAAGAATATCAAGGCAATGCCGAAAAAGCCACAAATACTAATAGAAATCTGCATTGATTTGATCTGCATTGCTGGATATCAGAGGAAGTGTTCTGGGTAACAAGATTTTTGTTATCCAGGGAGGACACAACAAACTATTTCTCTCTATAATCAGGCACTAACAAGGTCTACTGTGTAACATTTTAACTTAATCTTCATCATGTCAATGTCATACTGAACATGCAATATCTCATTTGGAAATGTATCAATATTTCAAATTTTGCTTGCGTTATCCAGCAGGAAATCCAAAAATCTAGACAGAAATATTGCTTGCATAAATTTGTAAATAAGCTTACTGTTGTGACTATAATTGTTGACATCATTGTAAATATGAACAAAATTATGCCCCAGTTCATATTATAATGCTTTTTGGGATTTCTGACATTTTTTACACATTGCTGTACTCCAATTTTAAGCCTAGACTTTAATTTAACTTTCTTTTTGTGAATAATCATGTAAGTAAAGTAAAGAGAGTTGAATACTGTAATGTGGTATTTTAAAAACTTTTGTCCTGACGATCATAGGCAGTGAAACATTCATTTATGTTCCTCTCCTCTTGAGATAATCTGTCATCCCTCTTATTTCTTCTCTCAGGATGTTTTACTGCTTTTTAACTTTTATCTTAAATGATCACATCCTGGTGCCTTACTTTGTGTTGCTTGCACTGATGCGTTTACACATTTTTGAAGTTACAGATAATTAAATTTTTATGCATTGAGATGAGTGTCTTGAAAAGCTATTTTAAAAAATGGTGTTGTACTGTATATGTAAATGCCAGCAGAGGGAGCCATTCCCCTTTTAAATAGCCATGAGTCAAGCTTGGGGTTGAAGTGGATGTTGAAGTGCAGTTCCTTGAATGCTCTGTCTTGGTGCTGTTTTTTCTACACTGTAAACATGTTCATTTTTTTGCAAAAATTGTCTTTTTCACTAAAGAGTCAATTGCTTTTGTTATAAATCATATGCAAGTATTTGTATCAGTTTCAGTTTATGTTCTTAAGCAAAAAATCCTCACAGAAGCTTTGAAATCAGGAGGCTACAACTCTGTATCACAAACCGAGGGGTAATGTCATGGATACTTCACTTATTATTGTGTGAGAAAATGAAACTTAAGTACTGATCTCAACATGTAAACACTGTGAATCACCTGCACTGCAAGAGCTGAAATCTAAGCAAGTCATTATGTCTCATTTTTTGTAAAATTTGTTTACTATTCTTGTTTTGAGCCACATTTACTAGACAGGGTCATAAAAATGTCTCATTTCAAGTATTTTAAAGACATAAATGAGGCATCAATTGCTTGTAACAAGTAAAAAAAATATCTGCCAATGGGATAAGATAAAAGATTCTTGTTTTAAGACATCTTTCTAATTTCAAGAAACTTCCAGAGCGAATTCGTCTTATCCCATTGGCAGATTTTTTTGACTTGTTACAAGCAATTTACACCTCATTTTTGTCTTGAAAAAACTTGAAATAAGACATTTTTATGACCTGGTCTGGTGAATGTGGCTCAAATTAAGAAAAATAAGACAATTTTTACTACAAATAAGACATGATGACTTGCTTAAATGGTTGATTTGCAGCGTGAGGTGTGCAATCCAGTTGCAGAGGGGGCCAGTGCCACCACAGCCACCCCTGTAGCTCCGCCCCTGCCGCAAGAAATACTAATCCTGTGTGATTAGTACCTATGTTTAAATAGCTGTTTTGTCATTTTTTTTAAAAACCGCCCTCAAAACACATTTTTTCTGCCTTGCTTTAGCTCTGTTTGAGGTGTCAGCTTTTACTGTTTTTCACTATTTTAGTGTTTTTATTGTTTGATTACCCCTTGTTGTTTCCTAATTACAGTTGTAGTTGCTGTTTATCATTTATAGTTTAGGATTTTGTACAGCACTTAAGCCAACATTGTTGCATTTTAAAGTGCTTTATAAACCAAGTTGAGATGAGGATTTTGTTCTCACCTTTTTAAAAATAAAATATTAAATCAAATGTAATTAATGTCTTTTTTGTTCTACCTTCCACTGAGTTCATTATTTAGAATATATATGAAATATATTATATTATATTATATTATATTAACTTTTTCATGGAATCCTATGGCTTGTTTCTGATGAGATGAATGGTTTCAGCTGTTTGCAATGATGAAAAGTAAAAAATTAAAGAGAAAATGTTTAATTGCTCAAAGGAGCTCATTCATGTTCTTTTCCTAAATTTCAACAAAAACACACCACACCTTCTTCTTTCTCATATCTTCTTTGGCTATTTCGCTTTCTCAAAGCTCAGTCATTCCTGATGAGCAAAGTCAAATCTCTGCAGTTATCACCACCATCGTCCCCGTCAAACAGGTGTGACACCTTTTTTCCTGCACGTGAAATGATGTCAAACTGACTAACAAAAGAAGGAAATAGAGTTATTGAAGCTGTGACTGTAGCCGTCACTTCTGTCACCAACAACGAGGAACCAACGCTTCCTTTAAAGTGGATAAAACTCTCAGATTGGGTCGGACTCAACAATTGACTCCAGCTACGGTGAAGCTGAGACAGAGAAAAGGACCACACGACCTTTACACCAGGTAAATGATACACTCACACACTGTGTCTTCAATGTAAAGCTCAAAACAAATAAAGATAAAACTGTCCTCACTGGAAACAAAGGAGCATAATTCATCAATTTTACATCAAACTGAACTGAAGTAGAAGTAGTGAGTTAAGGGTGTTTAATTCAGGGTCAGTGGGATAAGAAATATACCAAAAGTGTCAGACTGAAAACAGAAAAGGTATTATCTTTAATCCATAGCAAACACACCTGAGTGATTTACTGCCTGAAAAATTTACCTTTTCCTTACACTTACCCACTGAAGAAGCATCTAGAGGAACCTATTTATAACAATTCATGAGATACAAGGGCATTTCAGGATCGAATAGAGTCGCTGTGAATTTTTTTAGTTAAACAACCAAAAAAAAAAAAATTAAAAACCCTTAACTCATTCCAAGCACAGGAAAAGCATCCAGATGTCGCTATTTACACTTTTTTTCCCAGAAGAACTTGTCTTTTCTGCACAAAGGAGGGTATATTTTACCCCCCAGAAGTGTTCACACATCATATACCAACACTGAAAAGTTGCATGATTTTGCATCCTGATTAATATTTTATATGCTTGAAAGACATCCAAGGGAGAGTTTTTGTGTTTTATACACTGAAAGAGCATCCAGAGAAGACCACGTCATGTTTTTTTTCTTTTGTAAAAGCAAAAGAAAAAGAAGATCAGTCGTTTAAAGGTCAACAAAGGCTTCACTCTGGCTTCCTTCAGTGGTACAAAGCTGAAAAAGAAACTGAATTTCTTGTTATTGACAGCTCTCAAATGTTTATTTGCTGAATGTAAATCTGATCCAGCATTTCTGATGCATTCAAGGTAGTCTGTAAATCTAAATGCTGATTGTTTTAAGTGACACAGCTTTAAGATAATTTGTGTCTCTGTGTAAAGGTTTGATTTAAAACAGATTGTTAGCTGCTCTTGTAGATATCTGTGTGTAGACATCTACGAATCATAATCAGATTTCTGCTGAATGGAGCCAAGATTTCATCACAGAGGATTTTTTTCTGAATGCTTCTCATGCCAAAGTCCTGCTTAACTTCTTTTGTCCTACTTTTTAAAAAAGTGATGCAGGACTGCTGCAAAAAATAGGTTGAAATACACATCAATATAAGTCAGTTTTGCTAAGCTGAAAAAGCAGAGGAAGATTCTAACAGTATTAGTGTTTCCTCTCAGTAAGGGTGTAACCTTTAACCTTTGACCTTTCTATTAAAGTATTGTTATTTTGGGGTTTGTTTTTATTTTTTGTCATCAAAGCTATTATATTATAATCTATAAATTGAAACTGAAATTCTGTTTTATTTGAAGGCCTTGGACCAGATAAAACCAGCAATAACTGGCATGAAGAGGAGGAGGAGGTTTTGAGTTAAAATCAAACAAAAAAAAAACCAAACAAACAAAAAGAAAAGATGCAACAAGAAAAAGGAGAAACTTCTTCTACCTCTTCTGATGGGAATGAGGCACACAGCAGTGAGCGGACGGCTGATCTACAGGCGGAGAAGAACAATAAAGGTTCAGCCTCAAAAAACAAAAAAACTTTGAAAGAAAGAGTGATGAAGTTTTTTCGACGCAAAAAGTCTCCCTCATATGCTTTCTTTGATAGGAGTTTTGCAAGTTCTCAAAGAGAAGATTATCCTGAGCCTCATCTCTTCAGACCACCCCCTGTTCCTCTCCCAATACAACAACCAGTAAAGCTCCTATGTGATGTTGATTTTGATGATGCTCATGGTTTAATTGAATATCAAACATTCAGACCTCAGCGTCTTTTCCTCCGTAAGTGGGGATATAGTCCAGACTCAATTTCCAGCACTGAACCTTCTGACAACAGCCCAGCTTCAGCTTCTTCAGCTGTTCCTGATCTCTCAGGTCCAAGCAGACGGCTGAGGAAAATGTCAGATAGTTCTCCAGAGCAGCCACAAAGTAAACACACAGATCACCATCGTACACTAGAGGAGATGTTGAGATCTGCTTATGCTGGCCATGGTTTACCTGGACGCCCTCTAATTGTTGATTCTGACCTTGAACAAACCCATGTTCCTCCTCCAAAAACACTCACAGCTCAATCAGGATGTTACAGTGATGATTTGGTGGAGCCAGAAGAACTTTTATATTCTCATATCAAGATACCTACCGTAGAAGGGTATTTACCCACAGATGACATATCTTATGGTAGTCTTGATCCTTTTGATAGAGGAAGCTTCAGCAAATATGGTCTAAAGAAATCCAGCAGTCCTGCCCCGAGTAGGGAACGAAGCCCTGACCTAAGGTTGGGGTTCTACCTTGACAGTCTGGCAAAAGGAGGAAACAAGTATGGAGAGAGGTCAGAGAGTAAGGTTATAGTTCATAACAATGATGCTGGAACCTCAGATCTCTCTCTTAGAGGAACCAAAGCTGAGTCAGGAGGTGGAGCTGATGCTGTGGTGGAGCAGAAAGCAGCTGTAGCAGCTGTGAGCTGCTCAGTCACAAACACTCAGCCAATCCAGACCTGCTCCTCAGGTCCATCCCAGACTGAAGGAGTCTCTGGGTCTTTGTTTCGTTCTCACAGCTCCCCCTCACTGAGTCACATGACCTCTGCAGAGAACAGGACCTTAACCCGAGCACAGAGTTTTCCTGATCTGCAGTTAAACTGCAGCTGTGAGCAGTTTACACCTGATATCACTGCTGATGAAGACCTACTTTGGATGTCCAAGGTCACGAGGTCAGGCCCGGACATGGTCACGTCACACTGTCCGGACCAGAAGGTGTACCTCGCTCTTCCCCTGGACCAGATGTCCTGCGAGGGGACCTTGTCCTTCGACGACAGAGTCGATCACAAGCAGCCTGCAGGACCGCTGTTTGACATCAAGTGTGAGCAGCAGAGTGTGTGTCAGCTCCACCTCCCACACTGTGAGATCCACTCCACAGGTGGAGCTGACTTCCTGTCAGTGGCTCATTTGGATGAAGAGAACATCGAGTTTGTCGGCCCTCATAAAATCACAGAAACTCATGTTATTATAAACATCACAGGATTCTNCTGCAGCTGTGAGCAGTTTACACCTGATATCACTGCTGATGAAGAGGATGAAACCTACAGGTTCCAGTGCTCCAGTCCGGGCCTGTACCAGTGCAGTGTGACAGGCCTGGTCTTCCACATGGAGCGAGAAGGGGACCTGGTCTACAGGACGCTCCCCTGGAACAGGAAGCTGCTGTCTCAGCATCACAAGCAGCCTGCAGGACCGCTGTTTGACATCAAGTGTGAGCAGCAGAGTGTGTGTCAGCTCCACCTCCCACACTGTGAGATCCACTCCACAGGTGGAGCTGACTTCCTGTCAGTGGCTCATTTGGATGAAGAGAACATTGAGTTTGTCGGCCCTCATAAAATCACAGAAACTCATGTTATTATAAACATCACAGGATTCTCTGCTTATGGTAACATCAAAGATGAAGACTCTCCTCCTGACCCGGTCAGAGCTCTGGTTCTGGTTTTCTTCAGGCCCCCTGCTGATCCAGATCCCACCTCCCTCTTTAATGTGCTGTTGTTACCAAGGAATGTGGCGTTCAGGGACGTGATGCGCTACAGGAAGAAGTTAGATGGAGATGAGTGCTACATAGAGACGTCTCCACACTGTAAACTGCAGCCACAGCAGGAATACTCTCTGTCCACCTGTCCTGAAGACGACTCAGTCCTGGTGGAACCAACAACAGCAGAGTTTGACTCCGACAACTATGACAACTACTTCCCATCATTCCAGGTGACTTTAGAAAAAACCATGAGCCACTTGAAGCTGATCTTGAGAGACAACAACAGCTCCAAAAGTGTGTGGGAGAGACGAGTTTGTCTTTCCTCCTCCAGAGTCCAAAGGTCCTGTGGACAGAGCGCTCTGACTCTGCCTCCAAACCAGAGGCTGTTTGACATCCGGAGCAGCTTCATCGCGGGGATATCAGGACCTGTCCTCAAATCTCTGCTGGACAAACTGTTGGAGAAAACGGTGATGACCGACTCTGAGGTGGAGTCAGCAGACGAGATGAGAAACAGAGGAGACAAAGCTCGTTTTGTTATCGACACAGTGAGGAATAAAGGTGAAGCTGCGAGTTCAGAGATGATGGAGGCTCTCTGTGACCTCGACCCTTTTTTCTCTGATCACCTGGGACTGACGTGAACCATCAGTGCGTTTATACTTTACAGAAAGTTGTTTTAGATTCAAAATGTATATTGACTTATTCATAACCCTCCTGTCATGTATACCTGTAGTATCAACATTTTAATGGTGTTTTGAAGAAATCAATTCTAATTACTGAAATTATTTTGAATCCTGAATATCAATTAATCATTTACCCTTTGTATTTGTATTCAAAATATTCCATAATTGTATTTTTAGTCAAAGTCCTGACAATCATAAGCAGTGAAACAATCATTGTTGTTCCTCTGCTCTTGAGATAATCTATCATCCCTCTTAATTTCTTTTCTCAGCACGTTTTACTGCTTTTTGAATTTTATCTTCAATTATCATATCTTCGTGCTTTACTTTGTGTTGCTTGCACTGATGAGGTAACATTTTTTGAACTAAAATAAGTTTAGATTTAGTTGCATTAAAACAAAACTCCTGAGAAGAAATAAAAAAAACAACATTTTTGTACATGTAAATTCCAGCATGGGGAGACATTTACTTTTTTAATAATGATGATGGGTTGAGCTTTGGGAATAAGTTACTCCTATATCATCCACATTTTTATACTCTTGTGACTATTAGTTAAGCAAGTTCACTTTAATCTGTGTATTATAATCTGCAGAAAACTTTCATGTCCATTGTATTTATTTACATTAATAGCATCTGATTGAGCCATTCATCCGTTTATAACCAATTATCTGTAAAACCTGAAACTACTTTTGCGTATCATGTACACTCATGTACTTTTTGCTTATTGTACTTCCGGTGAAATTCCAAACCTCTTTTTATTGCTATATACTTCTATATGTGATATGAAAAAGTTGAATCTCATCCCATCTTGACTGAATGTTGAACTCTAATAATTAGTATCATTGGTGCTGGGGGCATTTTTCTCTCTCTCTCTTTTTTTTTTCAGTCTCAATTGCTTATGTTATAAATCTAGTGTAACCATATTCTGAAAATACTCCTTTTCTGTTTGACTTTTTTTTTAAACCTGTTTGAAATTTTCTACAATGTAAACATAACTTAAGTCGATTGCCGCTAATTAAAAATATGAAAATGAAAAAAAAAAAGGCTTTGTTGATTTTCTTCCCCCTATATGTAGTCAGAGTTCTGAGATAGCCAAATTGATGTTATAAAAAGTCAAAAGTTCTACTTTTTGAAAAATATAATTCAGGCTTTTTTCATCAATATGACTTTTTCCTCATAACTTTTCCTATATAATCTCAAAATTCTGACTTTTAATGTCATTTTTTTTTAACTTCTTGTCGTAGTACATGACTTTTTATCTCAAAATTTTGACTTTTCATTCTCATATCTTGGACTATTTGTCTAATAACTTTGTTTTTTTTTTTTAATCTTAAAAATTTGATTTCCCCCCCATAACTTTTACTATATAATCTCAAAATTTTGACTTTTAATCTAAATTTTTTTAACTTCTTGTCTTACTTATTGACTTTTTATTTTTTTAAAAAATCGATTTTTTTATGTCATAACCTTGACTTTTTATCTTGTGGAATTTTTATAAAATCCTCCTGGAGATAGTTTTAGCACCAAAAGGGAGGACAAGTCCGGGTTAAAAAAGGACATTTGTTCATTTTAATAAATCATATCAAGGTATTTCTAATCTGTGTATTTAGTTAAAAACTCCTCACAGTTGCTTTCAATAGAAAAAAAAAAGAAAATCAATATTTAACCCTCTGATGCATGAATTATGAAAGTCAGTATCAGGATTTTTTTTCCTTAGGTGTTTTTATTTATATTAAGGCATGAAAAAAAGTTTTCCACCCCCCCCCCAAAAAAGATATTTGTAACTGAGCATGAAACATAGAACAGTGTGAACTGATCTTTTCTTTTTTTCTTTTTTTGGTAATTTCATGAATAATCTTTTTTAATGCTTTGCGAAACATTTTAGCCCTCTTTCATCCATTTTAACACTGACTAATTTATAGTTTATAAGCTTTTTCATCCTCAAATGTTTGTCTATAACATTTTCAAATATATATATGTTTGGAAAAAAAAAGAAAACATTTTTTCAGGCCCTAAGAAGAATAAAAAAATCCTGACATAGGTTAATATGAATTTCCACCACATGAACCATTGAATTTAGGAGTAAATGGCCTTTAAATAGGTGTCCAAGGTAGTGAACACTATGCACCACAGGGTTAATAAATCATATCAAGGTATTTTTAATCTGTGTGTGCAGTTAAAAACTCCTCACAGAAGCTTTAAAATCAAACATCATGATCGTGAATTTGCTCGCATTTGAAACAAGTTAGTGACGTCATAGATAGAAGGCCCATAGATGACACAGTTTATGTTGATAATGTGATTATTGCTAAAGTTTCTGTTTCGTTTTGACAATAAATCAAGTGAAGTAAAGAGGTTTTATGACCTGTAAGTATTTTTGCTTTATTCATCAAATAACAAATCTTGTGAAAATCCTCACAAATAATAAAAGATAACTTAAGGACGTCGGTGAAGGACAAAAACACCTCGATTTACGGCGACCGAACAACGACGACTTCACTTGTCGAAGTCTAGTCGTAGGAGTGAAGTCTGGCCCTGCCACTGCGTGTCTCTCTCCTGCGTTGTTGGTAGAGAGAGACACAGAGACAGAATTTCAGGTTTGATCATTTTTCCTGTCACTGTCGCTGCCTGGAAGGGTTCAGTGGGATTATTCTGCTCTCTCTGTCTGGATTATATCACCCTCATCTCCGTCAAAACCTCGCAATAACTCGGCGACCTCGCGCGTGCCTCGACTCCTCGTACTTGGGAGGCACACGGGCGACGCCCTTCTAGCAGATGGGCTGCCTCTTTCACTCGACGGACCTGTTCCACTCGCGGAGGTGGAGGTGGTTTGTTGGTGGTGTTTGATTTGACAAAGGTGAAACTAAAGTAGGACAGTGTATCTTTATTAGATAATAATAAAGGTAAAACAGAGATACAAGTGTGTTTCAGGGGTTGGCAAAGAAGTTGAGAAGTGAAAACAGCCTGTGGCATGATCTTAATCTTAAACCTCTTTATTATTCTTTATTTCTCATACATAATATCCTAATTGTGTCACCCTCCATTCAGTTTTTAGTCTACTTTCCAGCTGTGGAGTGGATTTTCCCCTGGTATTGTTTGCAGGCAGTGGTGGACAGAGCTCAAGTACAAGTACTGTTACATGGCTAAAATATTACTCAATCACAAGTAAAAGTACTCAAGTCAAAGACCAGAGTATTCGTCAAATAAAACTACTCAGATTATTAGTTACTTTTAACTGGTGATGTCACTCTCACCTCTCCAGACAGGGCTCTAAATTTTGTGTTTTGCTTTATCAATAGTTAAAACACTAACAATCAGTAATCATTAATAACTGATAAGATAGATTGCTTGTTTTTTTGGTCTTTTTTTCCCCTCATTTTAAGTTTTTATTTCCTTATTCAGCAAATGTCTCAGGCAGACAAAAAACAAAATTAGATGAGGTGCAGTTGCTGCCACGACTATTGATAGAATATCCATGAATATATTTTTAACTGGTTAAATTCTTAACACAAAATCAATTAGCGATCAATCATTAACATCCATAAACATTTTTTTGTTTTGTTTTGTTTTTCATCCATATGTCCTGGTTTTCATTGGCTTGTTTACTGGCTACAAAAATGCAGATAAAAGGTCGAGATATTAATGAAAATTGTACTCAGTACTCAACTATGATTTTTAAAAGTAACCAAGTAGATTACATGGCATAATGATTACTGAAGTATAAGTAAAAGTACAGGCTTGAAAATCTACTCATTAAAGTACAAGTACCCCAAAAAACTACTTAATTACAGTAATCTGAGTATTTGTAATAATTACTTCCACTCCAATTTGCAGGGGCGGATCTGGAAAAATGATTATGGGATGGCAAGAGGGGGGCAGTCAAATATCCCAATATTCACATCTCAAGATATTTGAGTTTCTGTAGCCGAGTGATTCTATAATTAAAGGTACATTTCACATCCATGGGATACACGTATCAATTTTACAAACAATTGATTTCAAGCAATGACCAATTTTCCGTTGAGCCATTCGGGTGATATTTTACTTTACAATCATTTAGAACAGAAAATTAATAATAATTAATTTGATTAGCAAAAAAAAAATCTCACCTGCAGCGTGAATCTAGCAGCTCACATTCTTGTTTATTTCATGTCCTCCTCCTCAAGTTGTATGATTTCATGAGCAACAATTCAACTTGAAACAGTCATAGTTTAATGTAAACTGTTGCTTTAAGTTTGCTTTTCTTCCTGCAGAATTCGCCCATTTTCTCTCCCCAAGGCGGATCATCTTCACTTAAAGCATTGTGTTTGTTCTGGAATTATCTTTAAATTAGGGCTGGGACTCGATTAAAAACATTTACCTCATTAATCAAAGGCTATGTAATCAATAAATCTCAATTCATAGCATTTTAGTCGCAAAGTTTGACACAAGAACAGTGAGACTATTTTTATTTAAAATGGTAAAGGAGTGAATCAATTAATAGTGAACTTGGGTCAATGACAAAAAGAGGGTCTAAAAACGCATTTTTAAAAAGTTCTTTGAAAATGGATAAAAACATATTTCTGGGTGAAGAATTATGTTTTCTAACAGATTTCAGTAGATGACCAACATTTCAAAGATTTTAGGTTCATAATTTTTTAGTATTTTTAATTTGAGCACCCAAAAATGTCAGGTGGCGCAACCAAATATATGAAAATATATTTATATGTTCCTGTTATTTTTTCTGTGTGAAATTATTGGCAAGTATCTCTCAAGTGTCTGTAGTGACTCATACATTTTCATTTTGTGTGTTTCATTTCTTTTATTTGTGAATAAGATAAATAATTTGATGTTAAAATAACATTTCACATTATTACATTGGTTGTACCNGGTTGTACCACCTGACATGGAAATTGTTCCAGTCACCAATGAAGTGAAAAAACCTTTTTTATCAGTATTTCAGAGAAATCTACAAACTTTTCCACTTGGTCACAAATGTCATTTGGGCTCCTCTGGCTGATGCAGTTTCCTGTTTCCTGTTTTATTCTCTTCACTTTAAAATAAAAGTCTAATGTTACGGTTGCACCACCCTGACATTTGACAAGGTGAAAATTACGGGACAAAAGTTTTTTACATTTCTCAACAGCTTTAAAATTCTTTTTATTTGTTGCAAAGAATGTTTTATTTAAAAAGGTTCAAGCATAAAATAATGCCACTGTATTTTTAATTTCCATTTACTATAACTGAAATTCAATTTTTAGAGTTTAATTACTGTGGATACTTGTCAGGACGGTTGCACCACCTGACATTTTGGGGGTTTGAGGAACCAAAACACAAAAAAACATGTTATATTTTAATAGTTTAAAGATGTGTTCAAATAAGACAGGTTTCATAGAATAAAGAAATACATGTGATGAAATACTCAATTCATGATGGAAGGAAATATTGCACTCGGACACAAAAAAAGGGACGTCACGTCATTGACCCACTTAAGGAATACATAAGCTTAACCCTTGACACCTGTGCTGCCTGGAGAGTCAGCACAGGTGTGATCAGTGACGATCAGCAGCTCCACAAAAGGAGCAGAGTTCACTGCAGCTTCTGGGTCTCAGTGTTAGTCAAGGTTAGTTAGAGTTAGTTAAGGTTATTAGTGCCTCCTACCTGTTTTGTTGGGTCTGTTTAGTCGCATACTACTCAGGATTTCTGTTTCAGAAAGTGGAGCTCATGGATTTTTTTCTAATGTTTAATTTCATCATAAATATAGAAAATAAACCATAGGTATCGTTGGCATTTCAGTCATTAATTCCCTATATCAATCAGAGGTGAAGTGACAGGAACAAAAAAATTAGGTAAGGTAAATTAGAAAATAATAAAATACCTAGAAAAATAAATATATTAAATTAAGCATGGGAAGGGAATAGTAGTTATAAATGTTTTTTTTTGTCTTTTTATTATTTTCAGTGGTTCAAGAAACATTTTGAATTTATTTAGTAAAAACAACAAATTCAGGGAGAGATTTCAGTGTCTGGTTTTATAAAATTTGTATTTATTGAAAATAAATCTGGAACCAACTGACTTTTTTTTTCACCGCTGATGAAAAAACTGCATCCAAATTACCAACATAGGCTGTAAGTTGGGGAAAAAAATGAATAAGTGCTTTATACAAGCTTTTATGAATTTTGTAGACGTAAACACATCTTTTATGATGTGAAATGCGCAGATTTGCAGTCGTTTCTTCCGTGTCTCTTCACTTCCTTCTCTAACATTTTTGTTGTTGTATTTCACCTAAACCTGAGTGGGAAACAGTATGTCAGGTAGACTGGTCTGTCACAGACTGAGAAATTTCCCTGGATCAGTAGAAAAATACGGAGCCCCTAAAGGGACAAGAAAAGGTAAAAAAAAAAGTAATAATTTCACGTGCGCACTTGAAACTTTTACGTGCTCACCTGAAACCTTTTCTGGTGCTCACCTGAAAGTTTTAGGTGACATTTTGTGTACATCCAACAATAGCCACAGTGCTGGCCAGAAGTTTGAAGCTGTCGCTCTATGAAACCAAACACAGGATCCAAAGCGGTGTATCCTTTACGTCGAAACAGACCATAGGACTTCAAAATTCTCTTCAGGCTTCTCTCGGACACAACATAACCATGACGACTTGCAAGCAAAGCAGCAATGTCCTTATAATAAAGTTCATGGTGATAATACGCACACACTGACTCTTGTACTGTCATTTTGTAGAGAAGAAAACTGTCAGGTTTGCATCAGGTGAGCACCTAAAAGTTTCTGGTGAGCACGTGAAATTATTATTATTATTTATTTATTTATTTTTTTTTAAAGTTTTTTTTTTTGGCCTTTGTGCCTTTATTGTATAGAGGAGGACAGTGGATAGCGTCGGAAAGAGGAGAGAGAGTGGGGAGTGACATGCGGGAAATAGGCCACAGGTCGGATTTGAACCCGGGCTGCCTGCTCGAGGGCAAACCTCATGGTGCTCAGCCATATCCACTAGGCCATCCGCGCTCCGATTATTATTTTTTTTACCTTTTCTTGTCCCTTTAGGGGCTCCGTAGAAACATCCAGGAACTTGTAGTTTACTGCAGAACTCGCAAGTTTTCGCAAACTGATTCTAAAAACTGAATTTCAGCCAAAGTAGCAGGAACTGCAAGTGTAGTAGGCGGCTCCTCAAGAAATATTCTCTGCTTAAATTTGTTTGTCGTTTTCCTTTTTATCTTCAATTTTGGACTTGAATCTTTGAATAGGAGCAGCTTCACCAGCATCAGATGTGGCTCTAGTTTTCACTTTATATACTTATTATACTTTCAGGTTGTTAGGGACCTCATGTCTGATACCAGATTGAATCATGCGAACACCAGATTCCAGATGTTTTGTGCTCCACACCAGTGTTACTCAGCCGTACTCAACTATAGAGGGAAATAGTTAAAAATGACCTTTGCAAGAGCAACAATCTAAGTCAGTGATAATCAACTTGTGGTCCAGGGGCCGAATCAGGCCCTGCAAACAATCCAATCCGGCCCGCGACTGGATTCCAAAATTGGTTGACTGTGGTATAGGTGCCTTCAGTTTTGTAATGAAATGGAAAAAATATAAACAATACACATCAAATAATAACGTTATGCCAAAATTTGATTTTTATTTAATTTTCATTCGAGGGTCCGGCCCCCCCAAGGTGACTGAACGGTAAAATTCTGACCCTCTGATGAATATAGTTGGTGACCCCTGATCGAAGTGGTGAAAAAAGTGGCAAAAACAGAAATAAGTAGCAATAAGAATAAGTTTAAGGTGGCAAAAATGGTCAAAAAGAACAAAAAATAAACAAAAAAAATTGGTAGATAATTTGGGAAAATACTCAGAAAGTAGCAAATAAAAGGTCAAAAAATGGCAAAAAAGAGTGAAATTGACTAAAATGGGTAGAAAGCAGTAACGAGTAGCAAAAAAAGAAGTCATTGGTTGTTGTCATGCTGTATATAATGTCAGTTTTCATTTCCAAAAATGTGTTTGTTTGAGAATGCCCAAAAATGATCGCACATTAAATTGCAATTGCATTATAGGGTAAAATAATCACAATTAGAGTCTGTCTCATGTGTTGAATTGGTCATTTTCAGCATATTTTCCTATTGATTGAGATTTATTCAGGGAATAATAGTTGTTTTCTTTCTGTGCCATTGTAGTACAGTGAGAGTTGATTTCTGCATTCACCAGATAACACCTTTAATATTCTGTTGCATAACGATGATGAATTATTGATCCTCTTCAGCATCCTCTGTCTGTCGTACGAAGCTTCAGATGACAAAAACAGCACGGAGCCACAGCACAGCATAATCAGGGATCCACTTTCACAGAGCTGTATCAGAAAATGCTTATGATCACAAAACTTCAAACCCTCGTCTTCATGACGCAGAAAAACAGACGTTCCCGCTTGTTAAATCAGAAAAGGGACCTCGTTTCTCCCCTGCTCCGTCCTGTGAGAGAAGAGGGGGCATGTTTGGAGCCTGAATAAGAGAATAAAAGAGCTTTAACACTGTAAGAGGCAGTGATTTAGAGAGGAGAGAGGCTGGAAGAGAAACAGAGAAGTGTTTGGAGAAAGCGAGAATGTGAGGGCGAGAGAAACAGAGAAATAAACTCGTCGTCCAAGGACTTCTGAGCTCCCTGCTGTCTCCCACAAAAGATCATTTCATCAGGACTTTTGCAAGACTAAGTGGCACCTCTTCCAGACGTGCTAAACACAAATGCAGAGACGGAATAAAAGCCTATATGACAGAGAAGCTGCATTTGGTTCTGGTGTGAGTCTGTGAGTGGGAGGAGGAGTGCAGCACTTCTTATTTATCCCTCACAGAAGTTGTCAAAATGCACACGTCCAATGCAGCTCTTTCAAAAATCCCCTTCAGTCTTCGTCTTCTGCGGAGTTAGAGGGTGTGGAAGTGAAGCGCAGGATTCAGCAAAAAACCTTTTGAAGTCGTCTGATCTTTGAACAATGCGGGAGGAGTTATTTTTAGGATTTCAATAAACATCTCGCCAAGAATCTGGAAATGAAAGAAGCGGTGAGGCAACAAAGAACAGGAACAAAGATTTATCAGAAACTGAGGTATTCATGCAAAACCCAGGTCAACAGAAGTAAACTTTGAGAAATCTGCTGCTTTAACATGGACACAAACTTCAACTACGTTTCCGTGCTGATCTGTATTTTTTTGTGTATGATTTTGTTTTTGTGTGTTGTTTCCAGAACTGGCATAAAGGATGTTTTCACTGCGAGGTCTGCAAGATGACTCTGAACATGAAGAACTACAAAGGCTATGACAAGAAACCCTACTGCAACGCGTGAGTCCTCCTCCTCTCTCTGAACACAGTGTTACTGAACGGTGTCGTATTAGTTTGTTGTCTAAAGCTTGCAGAGCTAGCACCACTTGTTTTTGGTCCTGCTTAAAGCACGGACTTGAAACAATTCAAGAGACATTTTAAAGGTGGAGTCTGCAGGATTTTTTTCACTGATGTTTGTTAACACAACACCCAAACTGGGCTCCTCCTCCTCCGTGGCTCAGTGCCAGTGGCTGTGCATGCTCACTGCCTGCAGTCGTAGCTAGTAGCCCGTAGCTACGTGATCACACTCATCAGCCCGGCGAGCACCTGCAGCATTGCATTTCTTGGTGGGAGAGACTCAAGATCCGCACACCTGACTTCACGCAGGCAAACGAGGTATCCTGCAAATATTGTATCATTCTTACTCTGTGTGTCACGGCCGCTCTCTGTGATTGGATGGTCACCACCCATAACCACGCCTACTCTCCGTCCAGAAACGTACCAAGTCAATCAAAAACATCACCATACTGGCTGAGGAGGGTTGAGACAGACACAGACACTGACACACATGATTAGAGGCCTAGAGATGATGATTGAGTGGGATTAGTCCCATATAAGTTGAGATTTTGTCTTTTTAGAGAACTCCTGCAGACCCTACCTTTAATCTCCAGTTCATAAATCAGAAATCAGAGAAACCATGCTGCACTATAAAATGACATCTGTAGAACTGCAGCTATCACGTTTTTTAGTTGTCAACTATTCTACTGAAAAGTCCATCTATCAATGTAGTATGTAAATATAAATCATTTCTGTTTAGTTCAAGAGAAATCTGCTGTTGGTAGATTTTTCAAATGAAAGACTTTGAGTCTCTGCATTGTTCAAACTAAAACTATGATACTGGTTGTATTGAAGGACATCAGGCACCAGTGCTACTTGACATTCTATATTTTAACAACTTGTGAGCTTAATTTGATAACTGCCCAGCTTGCTTTATTATGTTTTTAGTTTTATTTTTCTTCACTCTACAGTGCTGTTTTTACAGATTAAATAAACCCTGTGTGAAAGTTAACATGCAGTTTTAGTTGCATAGTTGCTTGTGCTGAACGAATTGCAAAAATAACCTAATTGCAATTGTGATTTTTTGTGCGATTATTTCTACGTTGCCATCTTATATGGTTTTGAGCAAACACATTGTAAAGCATGAACGGTTACATTAATTACAGCACAACAACAACAACAACAACAACCCACTACCACTACAACTATGACTTATTTTGGCCCATTTTTGACACTTTTCACTCCTTTTTGCCACTTTTGGCCTATTTTTTGCTACTTTTTGAGTATTTCCAGGTTTTATCCCAATTTAAATTCCAATTTTTGTTGCTTTTTTGGCAATTTTTACGACCTCAAACTAAGTTTTGTTGCTGCTCTTTGCTGTTTTTGCCTCTTTTTACCACTTAGATTGTCTCTTTTATGAAGGTAGTCTTTAACAGTTTGTCTCTTTGGTTGAGTAACTCTGGTGTTGAGCAGCAAAAAAATCTGCTGCGTAAAATGTAGCTGATATTTTGACACTTTGTAGATGATTAAATATTGCACTGTCTGTGATTAGAATATTGCACCAGGTTAAATTGTGGTTTAATCTAATTTGGGATTAACTGCCCAGCCCAAATAGTTACCTCAATATGCATTAATGGTAGTCACAATTAACAGAAACCCAATTAATGATTCTGCTGCTGACTGGCAAACACGTTATTCTCCTCAGCGACTATGACTTGTGGTTTGTTTGTGTTTCCCCCACGGGTTAAAGACCGAGTTCCATGATGCGAAACAGGGCTGTGACTTACAGAGACAAAAATAAATGTATTTGCAAAACACCGCCCAGCCAGTAGAGGGCGGTAATATCGCAGAAGTGCAGTTACCCTGTTGTTGTCCTGCTCTCGTTATAAGAACTATTCTGTGCGAATGATCAGCGTAAAGTCGGCCCCTCCTCGGATTAACTCCCAGTGTTTTGTGGTGTATTTGTAACCCCCTCTCAGAGCATTAACACCCGTCTCTGGTTGGAGCTCGTGTGTTATTATCTACATCTGCTCGCATCTATGAGGCGACCCTTCGGGTTATTTTAGCAGCGGTGGTCGACGGTTACGGCCCGTGGTTGTTTTCAGTGGTTTTGGTTGCGAGCCCAGCCCTGCTCGTTCTGCTCGCTCACTGTGTTTCTCTGAGCTCTGAACATGCTCTGCTTGTTATTATCTGTACGACTTTAAACACCACATCAACATTTATCAGCTCCACCCAAAAAGAAGAAAAAAAATCATGTTTGCATGTTCTTCATTCACAAAAACAAACTCAAAACCAGCTGGAGTTGGATTGATTTAAATTATAGTTCAAGCTAAAAACTTTCTGCTTGTTTTACAACCACAGAGAGGAAAGCTGAGGCTCTGACCTTTGACCTCTCTGCTTGGTTACGTTAACTGTTAATGATGTGAGAGCTGAAGCCTGACATTGAAACTACACTCCTGTTTCTAACTCTTCACATCATTCAATTTTTTTTAATGCAGGTTGAATTCACCTTCCTCTAGTTGTTAGAAAGAAAAAGACAGTCACAGCGAGCAGAGAAGAGAACAAAACCTCACTGTCCTGTCAGACGCACCAACACCCACTTATCGGCTCTGCAAACACACACTTAATTATACACAAGTAAACACTCGACAACAGCCGACTTAATGGTTGAGTGGAAAGAGTGACCTTTGACCCTGTGAGGTCAAAAGGGCTTCCTGTCAGTTTCATGAACACGTCTTTGTTTCCACTCAGACTTCTTCGTTCTCCTGCAAACAAACACGACTCAAATTGGTGACTTTATCCAGCTGTGATCACACACTTTAACTTCCTGAGAGTGTTTCACCACAGAAGAGAAAAAGTCTGGTTGAAGTTTTGTTCTTTTTCTTCACATATGCAGCTCACTCTGAAATTTTCCAAAGTGTCGCACAGATGTGAATAAAACCTGGGTTTCTTCGGGTCAGCTCTCTTTTCTGTTTCACACACAGGAGTTAAAGTCCTCACCAATGACTGTATATAGAATGGACAGCGTGGCTCCGCCTGTCACCGTTCTACGATTTTGAAGCCAAAAAACCCTGTTTCTCTAGCCGCCATTGTGCAGCCAGAGTCTGAGCAGTAGAGAATTTCCGGTGGAGCCAAGTAAAAAAGAGAAATAAAAATATTTATTTCGTCTTCAGAGGGTTTAGTCTCCTTTTGGCTCTTTCCGGAAGTTTCTTATATCCCCGATAAAAACTACTCACTAACGGCAGCTGTCAACTATCGTAAAACGAAACTTATATCGTGGTTTTTAACGTCCAATAACTAATGAGAAACTAACTTCTCCGGAAAAAAAACACCTGAACACCATGCAGCCAAATGACATCTTCATACTACCTTAGCGTAAGGATGAGAGAAACGTTTCTACGAGGTATCGTAATTTTTAAAGTTTTCCCGGCTCATATCTGGAATACATGGGGGGGCGGGGCTTATGACCTATACTGCAGCCAGACACCAGGGGGCGGGGCTTATGACCTATACTGCAGCCAGATACCAGGGGGCGGGGCTTATGACCTATACTGCAGCCAGACACCAGGGGGTGGGGCTTATGACCTATACTGCAGCCAGACACCAGGGGGCGGGGCATCTGCTGGAGGCTTCAGTTTGAGCCGAATGTTGTTACGTCCACTCATTATACAGTCTATGGTCCTCACAGTGAGTCTTTAGGTGTTCCCGACCACAGGAACTTTGTACATTTCTACTGTCAGAACCAGGGTCTAAATTTAGTTCCTCACCCCTGAAAAGGCCCTCCCCCCACCTGTACTTCCCAGAGTCCCAGGAACTTTTGGAGGCGGGGTCTGAAAGCTGAACATTCCTGATTAGTGGAGCAGCCACAGTGTTTTCATTCCCCCCTCCGTCCGTCCAAAATAAGACGCCAATATCTGCCAAGAAGGCATTTTAGTGACCAATAGGTAACATGACCTGACTTAAACTTTTTTTGGATTATTATTTTTATTGCCATTTTTATAACATCCCAATACAAACAAAGACAACACCCCTTATAAACACAAAAACGCACACACACCCACACACACACAACCAGAGAGGAGTTACACCTATTACAAATATTTCATCTTAACCCTGTGCCAAAGACACAATCATTATACAACACCCATGTGTCAGTACTTCATCCAAGATGACATAATTAAAGTGTCTTTAAGTAAAATAGGACAGAAAAAGAGAAAATATCATTATACATCATCCAAAAATAAGAAACAATAATCATAATTATAACAAGATACATACATGTACAGATGATGTTGTGACAATTCCAAACATTTCAAGAAGGGACCCGGAGAATTTTCCCATTTAAATTTACCTTTTGAAATATTAATTCGCAATTTCTCCATGTGTATCACTGAGACAAGGTCGTGCAACCAGCTTCTGAAACATGGTGAAGCTGGTGTCTTCCAGTCTTTCAAAATAGGAAGGACTTAAACCTGACTTAAACTTGACAATGACCTATTACGCAATACAAATATGCATTAAAACCTGAAATGTTATAACTTGTCAAAAATGTAACAAAAGTGCCGAGCCCGAAACGCAAAAAAAAAGAACGCATTAAAAGCCAGAATGTAAGAAATGACTCAAACTGTTACATTTTGGGAAAAAGTTATTTTGTTTTGGGCTCAGAATCAGTTACATTATTCACAAATTATTACATTTTGGGTCGCTGATACAAGTGGGGTTCTCATATGGCATTTTATATCCTTCGTAATTATTGGGTCGGTGTTGAGATTGTTTGTTTGTTCTTTGATAAGAGTTTGATCCTAAACCTCCTGAAAATCTTAAAGCTGAACTTTTGTGTATTTTTGGAGGAAACAATCAGTGAGCAAATTGTGCAGATGTGTTGCAAAGTTTAGTGTCTTGACATAGTTGTTTTCAGACATGAAGCACCTCTACAGTTTTTGACATTTTTCTAATGAGAAAATATTTTCTTTCGGGTGGTTTGGCCTCCACAGTGTGGTAAAGTAAACTGAAATATTTTGAGTTTTGATAAGTTTGGGTCATTTCAATGTCATGACTGAGCTCAGCCAACTTGTTCCATTTTTTGAAAATTAAAATCAAATAGAGATCTCTTTCCAGCAAAGATTATTTTGTCATCAGAAAAGACAGAAGCGTGGTGTACGGAAAGGAAGAGGCTGGATGACTGTAATTGTCACTTTGTCTGATTCTCTAACGAGTTGGTTCCTGCTCGCTCTCATCCCCTCGTTCTGCATGTGAAGTCAGACTGACAGGTTTGTTTACTGTGCAGAAAACAGCTGCACACTCCCTGCTGAGACGTCTTACTCATCCTCACTGAGAGTTTTGTGTTTGTGCCTCAGTGTTACATGTCGCGCTCGGTGCCCAAACCAGCGTCCCGTAATTAAAGAGCGCCTCTGTGGGGCTCTGGCTCCCTCTGACTGTTTTTACTCAGATGTGACTGGTGAGTGCTGTGAAAAAGCCCGGCGGCCTTGTTTTTCTTGGCCTTTTGTGTCACATGCCTCTGATCTGTCTGCATTGTTGAGCTGTGGCTGCACTCGGGAAACAAACATCTTACGGCCTCAGTGCCGCTCTCCACGGCTTTTTGTTTGTTCTCTGACGCTGCTTCAACCAAAGTTCATGAGTTGAACAACAACGAACTGGAGCAACAGGATTTTCCAGTGCGATACATTATATCATCTATTAACTCAGTTCTGATTAATTGAGCTTTATGTAACTTAACGTCTGTTCCCACACTTCTCTCTCTTTATATGAACATGCAGCACGTCCCACTCTTTCTCCTAAAGTTTCTCTTTTCTGTGCAGCAAACGTTTCTTAAAGAGCGCCAAATCAAAACTGCTGATTAACTATGAAAGGATCGTACAAATTAGTGCTGAACGATTTGAAAAAAATAGTCTAATTTTGACTATTTTTCCCTGCATTGCTATTGTGATTTTATTTGTGCGATTCATTTCTAGGCACGACAACAACCTGTGACGTTTCTTTTTGCTACTATTTTTTGCCCATTTTAGTCACTTGTCGCTTGTTTTCCCCCCAACTTTTGGACTTTTTTTTGCTACCTAACTATTTTCCAAGTTTTCTCACTATTTATTTTGCCAATTTTTGTTTATTTTGGACCATTTTTGCTTAACATTAAAGAAGCATGGGACTTAACCCACTGTTACTGACTGACCTTATACTGAAACAGCTCCGTCAAAAGAGGAGATTTCACAGTCAAGACTGAAACAGGAAAGAACGTGTGTCTTTTTCACACTAAAAGCCTGAAATACAGAAACTGATATGTCGCTTTAGAAGAACTTTTCAGTGTATATATATGTATGGATTTCTTTGGTAGGTCATGTGGTGATATTTAATCTGCAGTGTATGACTCCCCTCTGTGAACCAGGTCACCTTTTGACCTCTGAGCTGCTGAACTTTTAAGTCTTTAAGTCGGTAAAAGTTGCACTGAACTCTCTTATTATTCTAGAATCCAAAGCAACATGTTTTCTGCAAAATCGTATTCAGAGCCAGAGCTACTTAAACTCCTCTGTCACTAAATCAGAGCAGAATCAGCCTGTGAGACATAAAACTCCTGTTGGTGCATTTGTATGGAAAAACCAGGGATGGATGTCATGTTGAAAAAGTAAACTATCAAAAGTTAAACAGAAATCTGCAGATTTACTTTCTGTTGTTGTTTGGCCACTAAGATGACACATTAATTGTAAACACTAACATCAATGAATCAACTTTTATTCATCTATCACCTTTCATACAAATAAAATGCAGTTCAAAGTGCTTCACAATGATTTAGCTCAAAATTCATAAAATACACACAAAAAGAAAAATAGAATAGAATATAGGCAAAATGTATTTGGGTCAATGACAAAAAGAGGGTCTAAAAACTTATTTTTTAAAAGTTCTTTGAAAATGGATAATAAACACATTTCTGAGAGAAGAATTAAGTTTTCTAACAGGTTTCAGTTGTTGACCAACATTTCAAAGTTTTTAGGTTCATTATTTTTTAGTATTTTTAAATTGAGCACCCAAAAATGTCAGGTGGCGCAACCAAATATATGAAAATATATTTATATGTTCCTGTTATTTTTTCTGTGTGAAATTATTATCAAGTATCTCTCAAGTGTCTGTAGTGACTCATACATTTTCATTTTGTGTGTTTCATTTGTTTTATTTGTGAATAAGATAAATAATTTGATGTTAAAATAACATTTCACATTATTACATTGGTTGTACCACCTGACATGGAAATTGTTCCAGTCACCAATGAAGTGAAAAAACCTTTTTTATCAGTATTTCAGAGAAATCTACAAACTTTTCCACTTGGTCACAAATGTCATTTGGGCTCCTCTGGCTGATGCAGTTTCCTGTTTCCTGTTTTATTCTCTTCACTTTAAAATAAAAGTCTAATGTTACGGTTGCACCACCCTGACATTTGACAAGGTGAAAATTACGGGACAAAAGTTTTTTACATTTCTCAACAGCATGTTTTATTTAAAAAGGTTCAAGCATAAAATAATGCCACTGTATTTTAAATTTCCATTTACAATAACTGACATTCAATTTTTAGAGTTTAATTACTGTGGATACTTGTCAGGACGGTTGCACCACCTGCCATTTTGGGGGTTTGAGGAACCAAAACACAAAAAAACATGTTATATTTTAATAGTTTAAAGATGTGTTCAAATTACACAGGTTTCATAGAATAAAGAAATACATGTGATGAAATACTCAATTCATGATGGAAGGAAATATTGCACTCGGACACAAAAAAAGGGACGTCACATCATTGACCCATTTAAGAAAAGACTTTACATTGTAGACAAATGCACACCACTGAAATTTATTTATTAAGGCAGTTTAAAAGTTAATGATAAGCCTGGAATTGTATAGTGGAAAAGCGCCATTAGATTAACAATTTTCCAATATGACCCTCATTCAATTTAGGCTTCAGACTGAGGGTGTCAGCCTGAAACACTTTTGGGTTTTTCAGTTTGGATCTCAGTTTTACATCCAGTCTGGTTTTGGTTTGTTCAAATGTCCACACACACCCACACAAAAAGGATCAAGGTGTAAAAATGGGATTTTTCTGACAGTTTCCCTCCTCAGTAAGTCTCTCGTTTCTCCGTCTGTGAATGCAGAGTTTGACGCCTGCTCTGATGAAGGTTTTCCTAATTTTTTTCAATCTTAGAACATGAATTCACAAAGCTCCAACTTGCAGCAGAACAGAAACAGTCTGATAACAACATCCAGAACAAGCGTCCTCTTCTGTCAGATATTTCGGTTTAATTAAGTTAGCTGTTATGCTAATTAGTAATAATCAAAGCTGGTTATGTAACACAGCACAGCAGCTCTTCATGTGTGAGACTGAAGCCTGAAAGAGGTCACCACTCTTCTCTCTTCAAATGTTTAAACATGATTTTTACATGTTGAGTTTGTGTTATTAACGGCTCAGATCGGCGTGATAACGACTGTGTGGTTATATAACTCTGCTGCCCACATAACCCAGATAACTGCTGTCTTATTGAGCCGTGCAGAGAGAAATATTTCAGTTCTCTTCAGTCTGCACAGCTTCAGGAGGGGAACAGATCCAGCAGCAGCTGTAGGATATGATATCATTTACATTAAACGGTGTCTTATTCTGACTTCACTTCAGAGGCAGCAGGTGGAAGAAGTCGATGAGTGCTTCCTCTTCAGGCACAAGTGCAGCCGCCAGAANAATTTCCATTTACAATAACTGACATTCAATTTTTAGAGTTTAATTACTGTGGATACTTGTCAGGACGGTTGCACCACCTGACATTTTGGGGGTTTGAGGAACCAAAACACAAAAAAACATGTTATATTTTAATAGTTTAAAGATGTGTTCAAATAACACAGGTTTCATAGAATAAAGAAATACATGTGATGAAATATTCAATTCATGATGGAAGGAAATATTGCACTCGGACACAAAAAAGGGACGTCACGTCATTGACCCATTTAAGAAAAGATTTTACATTGTAGACAAATGCACACCACTGAAATTTATTTATTAAGGCAGTTTAAAAGTTAATGATAAGCCTGGAATTGTATAGTGGAAAAGCACCATTAGATTAACAATTTTCCAATATGACCCCCATTCAATTTAGGCTTCAGACCGAGGGTGTCAGCCTGAAACACTTTTGGGTTTTTCAGTTTGGATCTCAGTTTTACAGCCAGTCTGGTTTTGGCTTGTTCAAATGTCCACACACACCCACACAAAAAGGATCAAAGTGTAAAAATGGGATTTTTCTGACAGTTTCCCTCCTCAGTAAGTCTCTCGTTTCTCCGTCTGTGAATGTAGAGTTTGAGACGCCTGCTCTGATGAAGGTTTTCCTTATTTTTTTTTCAATCTTAGAGCATGAATCCACAAAGCTCCAACTTGCAGCAGAACAGAAACAGTCTGATAACAACATCCAGAACAAGCGTCCTCTTCTGTCAGATATTTCGGTTTAATTAAGTTAGCTGTTATGCTAATTAGTAATAATCAAAGCTGGTTATGTAACACAGCACAGGAGCTCTTCATGTGTGAGACTGAAGCCTGAAAAGGGTTACCACTCTTCTCTCTTCAAATGTTTAAACATGATTTTTACATGTTGAGTTTGTGTTATTAGCGGCTCAGATCGGCGTGATAACGACTGTGTGGTTATATAACTCTGCTGCCCACATAACCCAGATAACTGCTGTCTTATTGAGCCGTGCAGAGTCTTTATAAAGTCAAGAGAAGTCAGACGTGTCGAAGTCCTCCCCTTGTCTAGGTCGTCGTCGACATCCTATACTATAGTAAATGTAATTTGCCACAGAATAAGACTGTTCACTTCAGAGGCAGCAGGTGGAAGAAGTCGATGAGTGCTTCCTCTTCAGGCACAAGTGCAGCCGCCAGAAAAAAAAAAAAAAAAAAAAAAAAAAGGAAAAACTCCTTGCAGCGCTAAAAAAAGCTGCTCCGCTCTGTGGTTTTTGATTGTGTCTGTGAGTTTGCTGCAGCTTCACAAAGTGGACAAGGTGCAGTTAAAGGGTCATTGCATGGTTTCAAAGTGGAGTTTACAGTTGTTGTTGTTGTTGTTGGAAAAATGGTCACATACCAAAGCTGACCAGAGGCTAAGTTTATATTTTAAAGCAAAGGAAGAGCATGCAAATTCAGATGACACAATATGCAAAATCTGCTCCAGAAATGTCTGTGTGGAGTTTAGAAAAGCATCAAATCTGAGGGCTCACCTAACTACCCACCCTGAAGCTTCTCAGTAAAAACTTAGGTAAGATAATTAGGAAAATTAGCTTTTTGCCTTGTAAAGCTTGTGCTTCATTTGGTTACTTTGGGCAATTTTTTTGGCACTTTAAATTGCAGAATTCAAAGGCTTGGGAGAAGAATCAGGCACTTGAACACCACAAACAAACATCAAAAATACACTTAATGGCAACATGGATTACAAAAAATGTCAATTTGGGCAATAAAAAGCTGGAAGGCCTTGATCTTTAGGTTCTCTGCATTAAAAACAGATGTCACTCTGCAGTGGAAGTCGCCACATGGGGTCAAAATCTTGTGATCTAATGAATCAGAATCCTTTGATCATTTTTTTTGGAAATCATAGATGTCCTTGATCTAGTCCAATGACTGTATATAGAATGGACAGCGTGCTTCCGCCTGTCACCGTTCTACGTTTTTGAAGCCAAAAAACCCCGTTTCTCTAGTCACCATTGTGCAGCCAGAGTCTGAGCAGTAGAGAATTTCCGGTGGAGCCAAGTAAAAAAGAGAAATAAAAATATTTGTTTCTTCTTCTTCAGAAGGTTTAGTCTCCTTTTGGCTCTTTCCTGAAGTTTCTTATATCCCCGATAAAAACTACTCACGAACGGCAGCTGTCAACTATCGGAAAACGAAACTTATAACACGGTTTTTAACGTCTAATAACTAAAGAGAAACCAACTTCTCAGAAAAAAAACACCTGAACACCATGCGGCCAGATGACATAGTCATACTACCTTAGTGTAAGGATGAGAGAAACGTTTCTACGAGGTATCGTAATTTTTAAAGTTTTCCCGGCTCATATCTGGAATACATGGGGAGGCGGGGCTTATGACCTATACTGCAGCCAGACACCAGGGGGCGGGGCATCTGCTGGAGGCTTCAGTTTGAGCCGAACGTCGTTACGTCCACTCATTATACAGTCTATGATCTAGTCTCCTCTGCTCTGATAGCTTTCGTCTAGTTTTTGATTTTGTCGTCTCTTTTAGTCAAATCTCTTCAAATTTATTCAGTAGCCAATCAGATATTGGTATATAGATTATACCAAGTGTTCAAATCTGCAATATTTACCTTCTAACATTTGTACTCGTGCAATATCTATTTTAATCTTGACTCTCCTCCCAGTGTGATGGTCTGCCGCTAACATTTTCATTTTGTTAAATCTTTATTAAGTTAATAAAAACAAACCAAAACATTCATCAGAGAAGTTTTTAACTCGTTATCATCCAAGTATCATACAGACCACCTGGACTTTTTTGATATGTTGTCCTTAAAAGTCCAAATAACTCAGAATACTCTTTTTTTTTTCTTGCATCAATCATTGCCTGTGATTGGAACACTGCTGAACGTGGATTCCTATAAAGTACCATAATACCCTGGATATGATCATAAAGTTTGCCTTTTTTTTCTTTGAGGAACAAGTAGAAATTTCTGGCTGGCCCAAATAGTTGAGGAGTTAATGTAATTTAAAGAGTTTAGAATGGGAATACTGGTGCTCTGATAGGCTTTGAAGCATAACCTCATCATTGTCACATCTCTGAAACTGCAACTAACACATGCCTTGCTTCATTGGGAAGCAAAGGCTTGTGGGAAGTGGAGTCTTTATTGCTAACGCTTATTGCTAAAGACGGCAGTTTATTATGCTTTAACCAGCCAAAGATGCAGATTAGTGTGGTTCAACAACAACAAGAAACAAACAACACCAACAAGTTCAGTATTGCACTGTAAATTTGGTCGACTGCTTCAAATGCTAACATCCCGGATCCAGGAAAATAAAAAAAGAAACCAAATTGCTTGAATAATTACATATAACAATACAATTTAAAACACTCAAATACTAAATACTAAAATGCTGACTACATACTGAAGTACTTATTAATAAAATACTTAGAATTTTATTACTAAGTATTTGAGGATTTTCAGCATTTGATTATGAAGTACTTCAGGTCTTGAAGTGTTTTATTTCTAGCAAAATATCAAAACATGTAGACTATAGTTGTTTGATGTGCTGCGTTTTAGTTCTAAAAACCACATCCCGGACGAGCCCCCATATGTTACGGCCTCCTTCAAACAAAAGGCTCAAAAAGGCGACCATAACATAAAAAAACCCAGCTCACATGATTAAAAGTTAAACCCCCCGGCCAAAAGGGACAAAAACTGAGAGGTGCCGACCCAGCCACGCAATGGACCATCGTGCCAGCACCTCCCCCTAACTAAGTTATCAAAAACTAGAGAGAAACAAAAAGGAGCGAAAACTGGACTACCGGAGGTCTCCAGCCCAAACTAAAACAACAAAAACCAACAATGAAACATGTTGGTTGAAAGAAAAAGGAATCAAACACAAAAGGGGAAAAATCAGGATTCAACCAATTACCAGTGTCCAGGATGTGTGTCTCTCTGATCTGCTCTCCCCCCTGATCCTCCTCCTGCCACTCTTATATCCCTCCACCAGCCTGAGTACCAATGGGATTCAGGTGTACTGATCACTCAGGTGAAGGGTGGAGGGAGGGGCAGCCCAAAGAGAGCAGGAAGAGGGGAACAGCAGACACACGTAACAAATAGTAATTACTGAAGACAAAATTTTTTATCATTTTATTTAACCCATTCATAACTATTAATGGACTTTAACTACAGGGGACCCCGTTTGGATTCCAGGTGACCTCAAGGTTGAGAAACACTGCCCTAGAGGACACTTTAGCACATATCTGAGCACATTCTGCACAGATTACAACAGTGTGGCTCGGAAGTAGAAGTGTCCAGGTGCTGAACTCTTGCTAACTGCAAACGAAAAACGATAAGTGTTGAGTCTCTGAAATCCAATATAAGACAAGTATAAGACAAAATCTGACTCTGAAAACTCCTGAATCTGGTTTCCTGGGTCCACAAACTTATAAAATCCTCCATTTTTGTATTTTTAGGTTTGTACGTTGTATATTTGTGATGCAGCTTCGACCTAATTCAAGAAGTTTGGTCATTAACAAACAGTTTTGGAGAACAACAATGGAGACTACACAGAAATCAGAGCTGAACTTCACAGAGATTTCATGCTGCACCTGCCGAGAGACCAACAAAACAAATGACTGTGTGTGAGAGGAAAAAAAGGAGAGAGAGAAGAGACTGAGAATAAATCCGACTGCAAGACACAAAGACGGAGAGAGAGAGAGAAAGAGGGAGCTGCTGAGAGATGTGACGGGAAACTTATGTAACACTCCTTCTAATCTTTCTGCTCAGAGCTGAGAATCTGCTGAACGAGGACGAGGGAGAGGGGGGGCAGGAGCGAGCGAGAGGACAGCACACAAAGAGCGAGTCCAACACAGTTTTTAAAGAGTCAATAAATAGAAATGAGAGGGGCAGAGAGGGATGGAGAAAAGAGAGGGGGAGACAGAGAGGAAGAGAGGATGAGAAATGTCTCCATTGAAGGCTGACGGAGAGAGAGGGAAAGAGAGAGAGAGCGTCACGCATGACTGAGTGAAGAGAAAGACGGAGAGGAGATCACTGGAGACAGTGTCATGGTGTTAGAAGAGCTGCCATGACACAGCTCTCTGTTTTCTCTCCGCCGCACTCGTCTGTTCCTGTTTTCTTCTCATCAGACGCTCCTGCACATTCACATGAACTCAGTCTGCTGCTTTTTTTTCCTACACCTCCTTTTATCCAAACCTCTCTCCTCCTTAATTAACCTTTCCCTTTCATCTCTTTTGATCCTCCTCTGTTCTTTTTCCTTGTCTTCACTCTCTTCTCTCGTTTCCTCACCTCACCTCTCATCTCCTCATCTCTATTCCTCTCATCTTTGTTTCCTCTTATGTTCTTCCCCCTCATATTCTTTTCTTTTCTTCATACAATGTCCTCTCATCTTCTTGTTTCCTTTTCTTTCACCTCTTTCTCTATCACCTCCTTTCCTCATATCCTTTGCCTTTCCCTAATTTTCTTTCGCTCTCATCTCATTTCCTCTTATAATTTTTCTTTTCCTCCTACGTCCTTTCCATTCATCTTCTTTCCTTTTCCTCATCTCCTTGTCTTCTCCCTATTTTCTTTTCTCTCATCTCTTCTTCTTTCCCTCATCTTTGTTTCCTCTCATGTCCTTCTCTCTCATATTCTTGTCTTTCCTTCATCCAATATCTTTTCCTCTCATCTCCTCATCACCTTTCCTTCATCATTTCTCTCTCACCTCCTTTCTTCTTATCTTTCACCTTTGCCTCATTTTCTCCCCCTCATCTGCTTTTCTTTTATCTCTTTCCCTCTTGTGTCCTTCCCCTTATCTATTTTTATTCCTCTTCTCCTTTACTCTTATGGCATTTCCTCATTTTCTTCCCTTTTTTTTATCATCTTCTTATTTTTCCCAAATCTCCTTTTCTATCATCTCTTTTCCTCTCACCTCCTTTCCTCTTATTTTCCACCTGTCCTTCATTTTCTTTCCCTCTCATCTCTCTTCCTCTCATCTTTGTTTCCTCTCATGTTCTTCCCCTCATATTCTTTTTTTCTTTCTTCATCCAACATCCTCTCATCTCTTTCTGTTTCCTCTCATCTCGTCTCTTTTTACTCATCTCCTTTTCTTAAATCTCTTTTCTTCTTGCGTCCTTCCCCCTCATCATTTTTTGCTCCTCTTCCCCTTCACTCTCATTTTTTTCTCTCATTTTCTTCCCCTTTTTCTCATCTTCTTACTTTTCCCTCATCTCTTTCTCTCACCACCCTTCCTCTTATCTTCCACCTTTTCCTAGTTTTCTTTCCCTCATCTCTTTTCCTCTCATGTCCTTCTCTCTCATATTCTTGTCTTTTCTTCATCCAATATCTTCTCACCTCCTTCTGTTTCCTCTCATCTCCTCATCACCTTTCCTTCATCTTTTCTCTCTCACCTCCTTTCTTCTTATCTTTCACCTTTGCCTCATTTTCTCCCCCTCATCTGCTTTTCTTTTATCTCTTTTCCTCGTGCGTCCTTCCCCCTCAGCATTTTTTATTCCTCTTCTCCTTTACTCTTATTGCATTTCCTCATTTTCTTCCCTTTTTTCTCATCTTCTTACTTTTCCCACATCTCCTTTTCTTTCATCTCTTTTCCTCTCACCTCCTTTCCTCCTATCTTCTACTTTTTTCCTCCCATGTCCATTCTTCTTTCACTCATCTTGCCTCTCATCATTTTTTCCTTTTCATCATCTCATTTACTCTCATCTCCTTCTCTTTCCCTCATCATCTTTCCTTTACCATGTCCTCTCATCTCCTCATCTTCTCCTTATCCCCTTTTCTCTCATCTCTTATTCTTTCCCTTATCTCTCTTTCTTTCATCTTCTCTCCTTTATTTCCTAGCCTTTCCTAATCTTCTATCATCTCTTTTTCATTTCATCATCTCATTTTCTGTCATTTTGTTGTTTATACCTCATCTTCTCTACTCTCATCTTCTTCTCATCACCTTTTATTTTCCTCATTTCATTTCCTGTCATTCCTTTCTCTTTCACCTCTTTCCCTTTTTTTCTCTCCTCCTTTCCTCTTATCTATTACCTCTCACCTTAATGTCTGTCCCTATTTTCCTTTCCTCTCATTTTCTTCCCTTTTTTTTCATCTCCTTGTCTTTCCCTTGTCTCTTTTTCTTTCATCTCTGTCCCTCTCTCGTCCTTCTCCTATGCTTATCTCATCTCATCCCTTTCTTCTCATCTTCTTTCCTTTTCCTCTCGTCTCCTTCCACCTCATGACCTTTTTTCCTTATTTCATTTCCTAACATCTTATTCTCTTTCACACGCTGCAAAAACTGAAATCCAAGCAAGTCATTGTGTCTTATTTGTAGTAAAATTGTGTTATTTGTCTTGATTTGAGCCTTATTCTACTGATAAGTCCAGGAAAATGTCTCATTTCAAGTTATTTAAAGACAAAAATGAGGTCTGAATTGCTTGTAACAAGTCCAAAAAAATCTGCCAATGGGATAAAAAAAAGTTTCTTGAAAATAGAAAGATGTCTTAATACAAGAAACTTTTTTTTTACATCCCATTGGCAGATTTTTTTGGACTTGTTACAAGCAATTTACACCTCATGTTTGTCTTAAAAAACTTTAAATAAGACATTTTCCTGGACTTATCAGTAGAATGTGGCTCAAATCAAGAAGAATAAGACAATTCTTTGCAGTGTATTTGCTTTTCTTGCACCTCTTTCCCTCTCATCTCATCTTTTTCCTCTCCTTCTTCCCCCCTCATCGTTTTTTCTCATCATCTGATTTCCTCCCTTCTTTTTCTCATTTACCCATCTCATTGTCTTTCCCTCGTCTCTTCATCTTTCCTCTCTTTTCCATGTGACCTTTTTCTTATTCTTACCTTTCCCTGATCTCCTTTCTTCTCCTTTTCCTCGTTAATATCAGCATCTTTTCACTACCCACCACTGCACTATTATCATACTTTTTTTAGCCTGTACATATTAGTCATGTCTATTTGTTATTCTTTTGTCTTTACAGTTATTGCAAATATTCTATATGTACGATTATATTTCCTTTTTTAAGCCTTACTATTACCTTGTACAAGAGAGCACAGTATACAAAGACAAATTTCTTGTGTTCATCACTTGTCTTCTCACACTGTAAAAACTGAAATCTAAGCAAGTCATTATGTCTTATTTGTAGTAAAAATTGTCTGATTTTTTCTTGATTTGAGCCACATTCAACAGAAATGTCTTATTTCAAGTTTTTAAAAGACAAAAATGAGGTCTGAATTGCTTGTAACAAGTCAAAAAAAAGTCTGCCAATGGGATAAGACAAATTTGTCGTAAAGTTTCTTGAAATTAGAAAGATGTCTTGATACAAGAAGCTTTTTCTTATCCCATTAGCATATTTTTTTTACGTGTTACAAGCAATTTACACCTCATTTTTGTCTTAAAAAAACTTTAACTAAGACATCTTTATGACCTGGTCTGGTGAATGTAGCTCAAATCAAGAAAAATAAGATAAAAGTTGCTAAAAATAAGACGTAATGACTTGCTTAGATTTCAGTTTTTGCAGTGCATGTTTTTTTTTCTGTCCTTTTTTGTCTCTCCCTTTCACCCTTTTCCTCTCATATTCATCTCTTTACCTCCTGTCTTTCCTCGCAACCTTTTACCTCTTATCATTCTCTTTCCCTTTCTTTTATTATTTCTGTAATTATTGCATTCCCTCTCTTCTTAGTTCACCTCCTCCACTCTTTTCCTTTCACTTCCTTCTTACACTCTCACTTTGTTGTCTCTTCTCTCTCATCGTCTCCTTCCTCTGTATCTTATACTTTTCCTTTCTCTTTTTCCCTATTTATCTGTAAACTTGTGAAAATACTTGGTTTCTTTTTCTGCACATAATAAAGTCAAGTTTCCTCTGTGTGTATATGAGGTTTATTCTGTAAAAGCAAATACACGTGAGCACAAAGAGGAGACTGTGATATCTTTAATGTGCTTATTATTAATCCGTCGATAATCCAGTGTTTGTTTTCTGGAGTAATTAACTTTTACACTCGTAGGCTGTAACTCAAACAGGAGCAGGTTTCTTTTTGCCAGATTCACTGACAAACAGCAGAAGTTTGCTCAGAGCGTGAGATAACTTTGTCCTCCATCGTCCTCTGGCAGAAACACGAGTTACGTTGGAGGGAAAGTGAGAGGTGTGATGATTTCCTGTGTACGAGCTGAGGTTTGGGCGCAGACTTTCTTTATTTGGGGTAATTATATAACAGAATCAAATCTATGTCTCACAGAGGAGGCTGAACCAGAAACCTGGCACACGATTACACATCTGTTAACAAATCTCTTTTTCTGCAGGAGATCTGAAATATTCGGTAATTAGCTTCCTCCAGATTTTGGGCTCGTCCTCCATCATTTCTTCTTCCCTCCGTGTCCTCTGAAAGACACAGCTCTTCTTCTAATCTGGGCCGAGGATCAGCCCGGCAGCCGGCTATTAAACCTCGTGGGTGATAATATCTCTTAGTTAAAAAGCAGAGCCTGAATTAACTCCCCTCATTTGTCACGGCCTTTTATCATCGACTGCCTCCAACAGAAAAGCACGAGAGGAGGTGAGGGGCGTTAAATGTTGGGGATGAAGGTGTAGTAATTAAACATGAGTCGGCGGAGAACTTCAGGCTGTGTTTCAGAGACTCTCCGGACTGAAGCGTCTAATGACTCTTAGAAGAAGAAGAAGAAGGTGATTTTGATCAATGAAGGAGATGTAGTGATGAAGGAGGCCAGAGAAAACGTTACCCTCCCTCCTCTGAGAGTCACATACGTGGATTAGCCTGGAGCCTGAGGGTGTGTAGATGCAGCAGTGTGTCTGAAGTCAAAGTAGGACACACACTCCCCATGTGGAGGACTGCAGAGATCAGTATGTGTGTGTGTTGATAACAGGAACATCACAGCAGAAGTGAGCAGCTTCATGTTCTCTCTGTTGTTGTTGTTATTGTTTTTTGCCTCAGAGTTGTTTGGTTGAAGTTTGGAAAGTCTTTTTCAGTGTTTGAGTTTTTGTTGTGGAGTTTTCCTGTATCCTCTGATACTTTAGTTTCCTGTAGGAGGTGGAAAATGACGGCAGCATCTCTAGGAGTGGATATTGATAACATTTTATTGATAGCAATGCCCTTATCGATTCCTACTGTGAGTTTTCTGTGTACAGAAAGCAGCTTTACCGAATAATAAAAACTGAGTAATAAGTTTCGTTTTACGATAGTTGACAGCTGCCGTTCGTGAGTACTTTTTATCAGGGATATAAGAAACTTCAGGAAAGAGCCAAAAGGAGACTAAACCTTCTAGAGAAGAAGAAATAAGACTCTGGCTGCACAATGGCAGCTCGAGTAACGGGGTTTTTTGGCTTCAAAATCATAGAACGTTGACAGGTGGAGCCACGCTGCCCATTCTATATACAGTCTTATTGATTCTTACAGGAGCCAGTTTGCACGTCCTGTCCCGAAGTATCTCAGAGTTTATGTGCAAAGGTAAATGAGACGATACCTTTCAGTGTGTTGCAGCGATGAAACGTTGTTGAGCAATGACTGTATATAGAATGGACAGCGTGCTTCCGCCTGTCACCGTTCTACGTTTTTGAAGCCAAAAAACCCCGTTTCTCTAGCCGCCATTGTGCAGCCAGAGTCTGCGCAGTAGAGAATTTCCGGTGGAGCCAAGTAAAAAAGAGAAATAAAAATATTTATTTCTTCTTCTTCAGAAGGTTTAGTCTCCTTTTGGCTCTTTCCCGAAGTTTCTTATATCCCCGATAAAAACTACTCACAAACGGCAGCTGTCAACTATCGTAAAACGAAACTTATATTGCGGTTTTTAACGTCCAATAACTAATGAGAAACTAACTTCTCAGGAAAAAAAAACACCTGAACACCATGCAGCCAGATGACATCATCATACCACCTTAGTGTAAGGATGAGAGAAACGTTTCTACAAGGTATCGTAATTTTCTAAAGTTCTCCCGGCTCATATCTGGAATACATGGGGAGGCGGGGCTTATGACCTATACTGCAGCCAGACACCAGGGGGCGGGGCATCTGCTGGAGGCTTCAGTTTGAGCCGAACGTCGTTACGTCCACTTATTATACAGTCTATGTTGTTGAGTGGCTTCAGCCTTTTGTTTCATGTTTGTCTGCTGCTCCTGAAGCGTCAGAGAGGTTTTACAGGAGCCAAGTCTGTCCTGAGCTCACACTGAGATATTCATCAACACCTACGCAGGAACATGGAGAGAGGCCAGACTGACCAGCACACACACACACACACACATGCCTGGAGAAAAACACACATTCACACACACGTTCAGCTGTCACCCCTGCTTCTCTTCCTCCTCTTCCTCTGTCATACTCACAGTGATTCATCAAAAGAGCATCCATGCCGCTGTACATCAACCCTCCACCGTCTCCATCCTCCCTGTTTGTGAACATGCGGCTCTGTCCTCCTCTCAGCTGCTGCTGCTGGGTTTGTTGACAGGAGGAGGACTGGGAGCTGTGGAGTGACTGGCTCGGCCTCCTGCTCCACCATGTGTCTGGCATTAGAGGCTGTTCTCCATCATCAGTGGGAGAGAAAACAGTCAATCTGAGCATTAAAACGAGCAGAAACAAAATAATAAATTCACACTGCAGACATTTTTATTGCAATGGCACAATAAATAAAATGTTTTCTGCTCCTCAAAGCTGTTAGAACAAACAACCGTTGATGGGGATGTTACGTCTGAAACCATGTGATCAGAGCAGGACGTCTCTCGTAGATTTCAATGACATTAAAAATGAATTTTCAGGGAATTTTGGGGAATTTTTCCTAACTGAGTCCAGTTGTCATGACTACAGGCTTAAGTATTTGTCATCGCTAAACGATACACATTTTGATGAGCGTTTGTTAGTTCAACTTAAAAAAAAATCTGCCAATGGGATAAGATAAAAGACCTTTGTTTTAAGACATCTTTCTAATTTCAACAAACTTCCCGGGCGAATTCGTCTTATCCCATTGGCAGATTTTTTTGACTTGTTACAAGCAATTTACACCTCATTTTTGTCTTTAAAATCTTGACATAAGACATTTTTATGACCTGGTCTGGTGAATGTGGCTCAAATTAAGAACAATAAGACAATTTTTACAACAAATCAAACAGAATGACTTGCTTAGATTTCTGTTTTTGCAGTGTGAATGAATCAGGTTTTCTGTCATTGTATCGACGCCTCACTCCTGGAGATTATTTGGAGAAATAATCGTGAACGACAACAAATCAGGCAAAAGATTGAACTTTAATTCACATTTTGAATTGGACTTCAAACGACAAACAATGGTTAATCTATACTGATTGACATTGTCTGAATAGCTGATAAACAGTGAAATCAAAGTGAATAAAATTCATTGTTTTAGATTAAATGTGAAAAGTTAAAGTTTTCTTCTTCTGGATCTGAAACAATCTGACTTTGTGCGTCACTGCTGCAGGAGCCAGGAGGCTGTCGCTGTTCGTAAATGCCACAGCAACAATATAGACAATAGTGAATCTAAATCTGTACACACAACACACCCTCTGCACTGCAGCACACACACACGCACACACACACACGCACACACACACACACACACACACACACACACGCACACACACATACACGATGTCTGTTGTGTTGTAAATCTGGTGTCTTAAACGAGCAGTAAGAGAAAGGCAGGATGTGTCTGAGGGTATTATTGGAAACAGTTTAAAGGACACTGTGTGTGTGTGTGTGTGTGTGTGTGTGTGTGTGTGTGTGTGTGTGTGTGTGTGTGTGTGTGTGTTTTTGTGGGCTTGTTCCTGTGTTTTTTGGTAGGCGCTATATTTAGCCCGCGGCATGAATGACGAAGGTTTGAAACACCTTCGACTTTGTCTCTCAGTGTGTGTGTGTGTGTGTGCTTTTTTACTTGACTGAATGTGTGTGGAAAGTAAAACTGCTGTTACATAAACCTGCTCAGTGTTCCCCTCTCAGGTCCGTAACGGCTGCTCATTTACAGTTAACACAAATTGATGCAAAGAGTTGATGAGAAAGTTCCTTTAGCATCAGGATCTCGGTCGTTTCATCCAGACTTTAGGAAGAAACACTTGACCTTTCTTTCAGCTCAGAGTAAAGGATGTGTGTGAACAGAGGTGTGTCCCCTCTGTTTCCTTCTCCTGAAGATGTGAATGATCTTGTTTTATTCAGACATAAGTAGCACATCTCCCACTTAAAACCTCACACTTGATTTTCTCGTGTCACAACAGGTGAAGTATGAGTTCACAGGCATTTGTAGCGTTCTGCAGGAATCCGAGCAGGGACGTCCTGAAGCCCCTCACTCTCTGGTTACCTGCAGAGCATATGGCAGGTGTTGCTGGTTATCAGAGAGGCAGGGAAGAGAGCAACGAGACATTGTCAAGTCAGGCCTGGGGCCAATTGTGGCCAGCCTTCTATTTTCATGCAGCCCCCAGCTTTAATCTTAGAATGAATTAATTTTTTCACATAAATAAATCATGTTCTGATTTTGTACATTTGCAGTTTCTGTCAGGTCTTAAAGGGAACCCCGACTGTAAGGACAAATAGGCATGAATATGCTTAAATGTTTGTCTTAAACTATAATGTGTTGTTAAAAGACATAAAGAATTGGTTTTTCTTAAAAAAAAAATACAGTTTAAAACACAGTTTCTATCCTTCGGCGCAACCATTGTTCGACTGCCGCAATGCATTCTGGGTTGATGACGTAGATTGGTTGCTTGGTGCCGAGCATCTGGATTTGGCCGTTTACTCACTACTAGTCGCCGTAAGTCACGAGGTTTGAGGAGGGAAAAAAACATAATAATGCCACATGTGGCTGCTTTTGGGTGCACTTTTCAGTCCAAAGGAAACAAGGAGACTGATGTTAGTCTGCACAGCTTCCCAAAAGACAAGAGAAGAAGGAAGTTGTGGGAAATCGCTTGTGGGCGTTAACAACTTCCCATGGAGCCGCGGCTATGTTCTGGCCACTTCTCCCCAGAAGCATTTGCTGCATTTAGCCGGCCCATGCTGATGAAAGAGCTGACAGGTGTGGGTCATTATAAACGGAGACTAAAGCCAAATGCTGTGCCGACTATTTTCCAACACAAACCCACAAAACTCCCTCTGGAAACCACTGAAGTCCGCTCCAGGACTTATATGATCCTGTATGAGATCCAGCCCGGTGCAACCATATGACGTCACTACCCAGACGTTATTGCGGCGTAAACAACAATGGCGGCCTACAGGGGAAAATATTTTTTCCAATTTTTATACAAAGTAAGACATTTTGAGAAATTTTATTATCGTTCTTATGTAGCTGGTAAAAAAACTGATCATTTAGGAAAATGACGTTCTGGTAGCCAGGGTTCCTTTTAAAGGAAAACCTAAATATATCTGATAATGTCTCACAAAGGCTCTGACTGTGCACAGGCTGCTTTTACAAAGCTAAAGCAATATTCAAAAACTCAACGACTCTAATAGATGATGTGTTTAATTGCTTTTGGCATGGTGCAAAAATGTGAAAAAAACAACAGTTGGCGCATAAAATGGTTCAGAATGCAAGATCAGGGGTATTTAGGGTTAGATACGGTTTTATAATTGTGTTATAAACAAACATGATAAAGTCCAGATCCTGATCCTGTTAAGAAAAATTATGACATATTTTTCCAAGGTTAGGTTTTCCCTTTTTTCCCTTTGGCAAATGCAGAATGTTGAAATGCAGAGCATCGCATTTCAACATAAATAGGTGAAATGCAAACTTAATCTCCCTATAATTAGAGTCAAGGCTGGCTTGGCTAAACTCTTTTTAGTATAGCTTTAAGTTAGTTTGAGTTGACCTCTCCAATCCAGCAGCCGCCACCTGAAAACTCTGCCTCTCAAACCAAAAGATGACGTCACCGAGACGACAACTATGTTCAGTGCAACGACTCTAACAAAGCAAAAAAACACGTATAGTCCAGAATGTTCTGGAAGCACCAGGACTAGCCAATCAGATTTCAAAGAAAAGTCCTTTTCAGTTCGTTTGTTGTTGCTGTTAAAAACCTAAATTGTGAGGAGAAGCGAGCAGAGCAGCCTGTTTGTCTGCTGCCGTCGTCTGGACGTCAGCTGGCTGTTAAAGACTCCGCACAAACACAGTTTTTGTCCCGAGCTGCTTGTCCGGCCAGCACGCAGTTACCTTGGCTGGCTGTGTGTGTGTGTGTGTGTGAGTGTGTGTGTGTATGTGTATATGTGTGTGTGAAATATCCCACAGTGCAGCTCTTTGTCTCAGAGGATTGGGTTGCACCAGACGAACAAAGCATCCATGGTTGCTAGTAGAGACGGTAACAGGTGAAGTGAAACTTAAGGGGGACGTTTGTGTGTGTGTGTGTGTTCATGTGCGTGGGTGTGTGAGAGAGTGTGTGTATTTTTGTAAACTATGAGTAACAGAAGTGAAACAAAGGGGCTGTTGGTTGAAAGAAATGCCAGAGTTTTCACACACACACACTAAAATCTGCCTCTGGCTGTGTTTTTTCTGCAGAGGTCTCTGTAAAGCAAACTAAACCTCAACAGGAAATCTTTGTGTGTTTTTGAGTCAAAGACAGAAAATAAGAGTCAGATCGTCGTATAAAAGAAGAGAGAGAGTGGTCGGTTTAGAAAGAAGATGGAAGGAGGAGGTGTAACAAAGAGTGAAAAGACTGTTTTCCTGTTTTATTGATCTTTAACCTGTTTGGTCAGTAACATCATTAGTCACACTGCAGCACTTTGCAGGTAGAGGGCGCTGTTTTCCTCTTTACATTTTCTACAAGCTCCCATCCACCCGTCTTGTGCCTTTTAATGTATGCCGTAAAACTCTACTACCTGGATGTAAACAAGCACAGATGACTTGTTTGTGCGTATGTTGATCTAGTAAATTAAATAATGAAATATTATCCTGTTATTCATCGAAAACTTGGGTTTTGAAAGGTCAAAGGTCAACTAAATTCTGAAACCATTAAGGCTGTTTTTCTGTTCCTTAAGGATGTATGGGAGTTTGTTGACATCTTGTTCATTCCTTGTTTGTTGGTTTTAAATCTTGTTGATGGCATCTCTCAGTTTCATATGTTTTTTGGCTTAAACGCACTGGGAATAATTTCTGAAACTGTTTTCAAGCTCCACAGAGCTCCTGTTGATCTCTGTGGTTATTCTGACTGATACAGACTCATAATGACTGAAGGGACAAACACAGTGAGACACAAAGACGAGTTAAGCTCATGATGAGTGTTTATGAACTCCCACTAATTATCAGCTGAAGACACCGACATGTTCAGACGCTCGTGATTATAGAGACAAAACATCAACACATTAAACTGAATGTTGTATAAATATCTCAGCTGTGGTATTAAAATGTGTACATGTGTGTGTGTGATGGTTTGGAGAGCCCTCAGGGTCAAACAGGGATCAGTGTGTGACAGCAGAGGTGTGTATTACAGATCAGCTCACAGTGCGGCAGGTGTTCAGTGACCTTTAGTAACCTCACACACCTGTGGATGGATGGAGATTCATGTGTGTTTGTTGTAAAGATGAGGAGACTCCCTCCTCCTTTTAACCAAGTTACAGGTTAACCCCCAACTTTACTGGTTTTTTTTTTTGCTTATTTCTAATGTCGATTACCGTAAAACTCTTAATATAAGTGCAGCCGTAAATTAGACACAGTCAGTTTTGGCAGTGAAGTATCAAACAATGCACGGATACATTTTGTTTCCATGTTGAGCAGGAATATTAGAGAGAGAGAGAGAGAGAGAGAGAGGTGCAGTGTGAGTGTGTGTGGGAGAGAGAAAGTGTAGATGTTGAAATGAGCGTGGGAGGCAGAAAGAGGTGAAGTTGGAGGAGGAGAAGAGAAGTGAAGGACAGTTTGGTGGAGTGGTCAAACTGTGCTGCTGAATATGCTGCTGACACACACACACACACACACACACACACACAGCTGAAGTGGACTCTTCCCTTCGTTCTCATTGGTCAACAGAGCTGTCAATCAGGACAGTAAACAGCTGGATGAGCTTCTCTCTGTGAGTGAAGTGATGCTAACGGTTCATGTTTGCAATTAGATCCAAAACAAGAACAAACTGCAAAGATCTGCAGAGCTTCGTGGACACGTTTGCTCTGAAAATCACCTGTGTTTGGAGAGGAAGGAAATACCCAGAGTCTAATGACTTGTGTTTCTTTTTTTTTCTTGGCTGAAGTTTCACGACACCCACTCTGAGGGTTTCTCTTCTTCCTGCGCTGTCAGTGAAACTACCTTTAAAAGTTCACGTAGGTGGAGCGAAGGAGTCGAGTCTCCCACGTACTCAGCGTCCTCGCTCTGGCAGCTCGTACTTTTCACCTGCTTCATTGTTCTTCATGCAGACAGAAGCTGCAGATGCAAACTCAGTGGTGCTGTTTTTAGAAATCTGGGTTTCATTCTCTAAAGGTCATTAACTGGAGGCTGGAAGGTCATGTGAGATAAGGAGGGTTAAGTTTCTGGACCTGGTAATGACTTATTGTTCCTGCTGACGTCACCGTGTTTGAGGGTCATTAGATTCATCTTTGGAGGAAGATAAAAGTTGTGAGACATAGAAATACAATAAAAAAAAATCCTCTTTTTTGTACCATATTCATGAAATGGAGCAGAAATGTTTGACTCAAGGGAGATGAGGTGTAAAAGTGTGAGTGTCAGAATTTGTCATGCATTTCATCTTTTCAATTTGCATCTCTTTTAAAATCAATCAGTGCTTCAAAGCGATGAAAAAACACGAGTGATGATTCATTTACCTGCTTTTGAAAACAGAAACAGCTCCTGCATCGCTGTCTCCAAAACAACCAGACTTCATTGACAAAAACCTGACACTTGATTTCTGTGTTGAATCAAACACCACTCTGCTCTTTTCTCCCCACAGACATTATCCCAAGACGTCGTTCACTATCGTGGCTGACACACCGGAGAACCTGAGACTGAGACAGCAGAGCGAGCTACAAAGCCAGGTAAGCACACACACACACACACAAAAACACACCCACACACACACACATTGAAGCCTTCGGATGTTGACTCAGTGAGCAGGTAGCTGCTTTGACACCCTCAGAGAGTGTTGGTATTAGAGAATCAGCTCCAGAGCCGGAGCCGGAGGTGACATGTAGATGGAAAATAGATTTTTAAAAACAAACTTGATCAAAATTTTAAGACTAGTCGAAAAAATTGCACAAGTGACAAACAACTTGAAAAATAAAAGTTTGAAAAAAGGTCTCGGTAATGAGGAGCTCCACCTGTTTCTCGTGGAAACGTTGCTCCAAGCGGTGATGATGCTTCATCCACTGTCTGGAACTGACGTCCTTTTTTGTAAACTTCCCTTTCCATCCATCCCATAATGTTCTCAATGTGATTTAGATCAGGGGAACAGGCAGGACGATCCAAAAGAGTGAGATTATTCCTTTGGAAGAAGAAGAAGTCTATTGTAAACTGCAGCTTTGTCCTGTTAAAAAACCCAGTCACTTGCGCACAGACCAGGGCCCTCAGTCATGAAGGACGCCCCCTGCAACATCTCCTCAGCTGCTGTTTGACGCCCTGAACAACCATCAGCTCGATTGTTCTGTTGAAGGAAAAAGCAGATCATGATGCACCCCCTCTCCACTGTGCAGCCTAGAAACATCTCAGTGGGATCTCCTCGTCATGACAGCAAAGCCTCTTTCCACAGTCTGGTACGGATCAGTACAGTTTGGTGCGGGTCAGATCGGTAAAGCCTGATCCTGTGCGCGTTTCCACCATTGACTGTATATAGAATGGACAGCGTGGCTCCGCCTGTCACCGTTCTACGATTTTGAAGCCAAAAAACCCCGTTTCTCTAGCCGCCATTGTGCAGCCAGACTCTGCGCAGTAGAGAATTTCCGGTGGAGCAGAGTAAATAAGAGAAATAAAAATATTTATTTCTTCTTCTTCAGAAGGTTTAGTCTCCTTTTGGCTCTTTCCCGAAGTTTCTTATATCCCCGATAAAAACTACTCACGAACCGCAGCTGTCAACTATCGTAAAACGAAACTTACATCGCGGTTTTTAACGTCCAATAACTAATGAGAAACTAACTTCTCAGGAAAAAAAACACCTGAACACCATGCAGCCAGATGACATCATCATACCACCTTAGCGTAAGGATGAGAGAAACGTTTCTACGAGTTATCGTAATTTTTTTAAGTTTTCCCAGCTCATATCTGGAATACATGGGGAGGCGGGGCTTATGACCTATACTGCAGCCAGACACCAGGGGGCGGGGCATCTGCTGGAAGCTTCAGTTTGAGTCTATGGTTTCCACAGCCAACCGTACCCTGCTTGATGGGCCTGGATGGCGAGAGCCGCGTCAGCTACGTAACAGCGTGACGTCATTGCACGGTGTACCCCGCAAATAAATGCAACGAAAATTAGTAAATAAAGAGCAACTATGGAGGACGTCCAGCAACTCTGTCACTTTGTGATCAGCATGTGGCTCTTTATTCCATAATGCAGTGAAGCTTTGATTCAGGAAAGGCTGCGTGCGGGGTTGTGTGTCGTTCTTTTTTACCGCTGTCGCACGGGAAGCTACCGATCTTTTGACCAATCAAAGTACTGCAGTGTTTCTAGCTCCACCCCTTGGGGCCTGATTGGTACTGAAAAGTGGAGCGGTACGGGTCGCTTATTTGGGGACCCGTCGTGGTTTTAGTCCATGGAAACACCACAAAATGCGTGCCGTATAACGTTGGACACCATCAGGACCATCAAGGTTCAATTTTCCTCCTCAGAGAATCAAACATTTTTCCATCTTTCAATGTCCCATGTTCGCTTTAGTGGAAGGAGACGAGGTTTTTGGAAGAGGTTTTTGTTCTTAGAGCTCTTCTCTCTTGGACACCGTTTGATGGTTATAGGCTGCAGTCAACTCCAGTAACGACCTTCATTTACGTCGAGGATCGTCTTGTGTCTTCACGGCCAGCCAATCAGATCCTTGGGCTCAGCACTGGTGAATTTTTTTTTGTTTCTACCACTTGACTTTTTTGTTCCATAACCCTCAGGATCTTTGAAGAAATTCAAAATGTCTGTTTCATTGCATCCAACCTCAGAAGTGATGGCGTTGTGTTGTGAGAGGTTTTGATTATGTAGCTCAACAATCCGACCACGTTCAAAAAGACAAAGCTTTTTAGTCTTTACCATCAGGAGGTCATAACAGTGTGAATACTTGACAGAAAATGATGTTGAATCCACATTTTTGTGCAGATTTTCTTTTAAAGGCTGTGGTCTTGAACTTTTCATCAGCTGAATATGAAATGGATATTTCACTTATGTTGTTTTCAGTCTTATTTCACGTTCGGATCAACTGGGTTAAATCTACAGCATTTGTTTAACTGACATCTGCAGATTTCCGCTCTTATCTCCGCCCCTCTGGCTCCACATGGAGAGGAAAACAAACCCTCAGGTGTGTCAGTGAAAGCTGCTCTGACAGTTTCCTGAAGACGAGATGAGTCACCGCGCTCATTTACTGACAAACACACACACAAAAACAAACACACACAGAAACACACACTCATAGACAATGATGCAAAGAGAGACACGCTACACTTCTGTGCCATATGTCCTCATCCTATGTGTGTGTGTGTGTGTGTGTGTGTGTGAGCTCTACAGTCTGCAGTACAAAAGGACAGATGTCCACTCAGCAGTCAGTGAAGGGGGCGTGCTGTTTGTCCTGTGATGTGTGTGTGTGTGTAAGTGTGTGTTTGTTTGTGTGTTCCTCTGCCCTCATAAAAACCAGTTTATGACCACTCTGTCATTTGCAGACCTGAGATTTACTCTCTCATTTATTCTGTCCTCGTTTCTCTCCGCCCTGTATTCTCATCACACTTCTGTCCGGTGCAGTGAGGTTCAAGTTCTCCACATTTTTACATCGAATACAAAATAAACACGCTTGATGATTCGCTCGTAGTCAGGAAATCCTAAAAAATTCGATTGATTTTGTTGTGTAACTTCCTCAGTGACTCTTTTTAAAAACCTTTTTTCTCCTCATTACTTCCTGGAGAGGTGATATGAATCATCCTCTCATCCTCCTCCTCTTCTTCTTTTAACTTTTCTGATCCGTGTGTGTGTGTGTGTGTGTGTGTGTCGTCCCCGGAGGTGCTGTTGAAATCACTCCACATTAGCGCCGCAGCTCTCCCCTGCAACCGAGGAGACTGATTATAACAGACGGTGACAGTTTTCAGAGTGAGTGAACGTTCGCACTGTGGGAAAACCTCCTCATGTTCAGCCCTGACCTACTTGTTTGGAGGTGCAGAGGAGGGGGTGTGACATCATCGTCGTCATGTGACCAGCTGGTGTCGTCTCACTGCCTGAGAAGCTGACATGAATTTATGTAATCTGTCAGGAAACGGATCCCTTCATCCTCACGTGCTTCTTTCCCCCGATTAACCTGGATCTCCTCCTGTGAAACATCCTCGCAGCTTCGCGTCCTTCCCATCACACTTTCTGCCTCCTTTACAACCTTCATGCATCATTTAAGTCTGACTCACCAGCCTCGGGTCAAACCTCACATCCATCACATCAGATTCTCCTCTAGTATCTTCAATACTTCCATACTTATCAATAATGTATGCTCTGATACCTCAAAATCTTTTCTATTTACAGCTGATGGAATCAAAGTGTTGAAGCTTTGGGAAAGATCTGCAAAGAGAGACAGTGAAGTGATCGCTCGGCTAATGAAACAAAGCAGCTAAAAATAACCCTATAAAGTAGAGCTGAACGATTTTAGAAAAAGATCTATTCACGATTTTTCTGGCAGATATTGCGATTTCAATACAATTCATGATTTTCTTCAAACCAAACTTCAGTGAAGTTTTCACAATGCACGGAAACATTTACAGACTCGACAGGAAACTACATCAAAAGCTTTTACTCCAATGTGAGGATGAAAACTGAAGGTAAGAATTGTTTCTAGCTTATGAGATATAAAGACAAAACTGAGAAAAAATTCCAAATTTTGAGATAAGAGTCCAAATTTTAAGGATAAAAAAAAGTCTGAACTTTCACATTTAAGGTCAAAATTTTGAGATAAAGACAAAAGTTTGAGATAAAACCTCAACATTTTGAAATAAAAAGTCACAATCCTAAGTCAAACATATGAGAAATAAAGACAACATTATCAAATAAAATGCAAAACTTTGAGATAAATAGTGAAATTTCTGACCTTAAAATACAATTCTTTCTATTTCTAAACTAGACTGTTTTGATCGTATCTTTAGTTATGACGACTGAAAAACAAAAAGAGCTATCTGTGACTCTTAACTTTTAAACGATGTAGTGCAAAATATCCTTAATTGTGTTTAGTGAAAAAAAGATAAAATACAAAACAGTTTAAAAAAGACTAAGTTCAAAAAGCGATAAAAAAATTCAAACAAAATTCAACAGAAAAAAGGATTTTTACTTACAGTCTAACACTCAAAGGATGTTTGTGTAAAACATATATATATATATATATATATATATATATATATATATATATACACACACACACACACACACACACACACACACACATATATAGATATATATATATAAAGATAGATAGATAGATAAAGATATAGATATAGATATATATAGTGATCAATATGCATACAGAGACAGTGAAGTGAACACAGTGAAACAGAGAAAGAAGACACTGCATAACTCTCAGAAAACCCTGAGGGTTATTTTTTTCTATCTGCAATTTAAAATGCAATCTTGATGATTTAATTATGCATGAAAATTCACCAAACTTTGCCCAAAATTCAGTCAAAATTCTATGAATCCAGGATTTTCGTGTTGGTACCTTCTCCTGAACTCAGCCCCTAAAGCCCAAAGTGTTTCTTTTTTGGTCGACCTGATCTGTAAAGCCTGATCATGTTCATGTTTCCACTGCCAAACAAAACTACTGAGCCGCTAAAGCGACTTTCCTTTATGATATTTTAGCTGTGCTGAGCCAAAATGTACAGACTTTGTGGTAAAGATGAGTCCATAAGATATCCGGTCTTTAGGTCACCCTTTGTGAACAATAGCCGATACCATGATACGGTAACTCAGACGGGAGAAATGACCCAGTTTGGGTGAAGAGTAGTGGTAGATTGTTATTGTTTTTTAAAGATCTGTGTGCTGCTAACCTTAGATGCTGATACCATGTTGTTATTTTTGTGCATTAAATAAAAGAATGTAGTAGAAACATCCGCTCTCTCATCAGTTATCGCTCAGATAGTTTCACCCTCCTCCAACTGGAACCTCTGTCCCACATCCTCTCTTCACTTGCTGTGAACCAAACATCACTTTTCACTTTCAGATTCTTGTCACTTCCATCCCCTATAGGTGTCTGTGTGTGTATGTGTGTGTGTGTGAGCAGCATTCGACTCTTTCTGGTGTGTGTATGTGTGTATTTGTGGTGAACCTCGTCAGCTCGTCTTATTAGCTCTGCAGGAAGCCCCTGGATGGATGAATGCTGCTTTAATCTGCTTTGTGTTTGGGAACAATCACAGAGAGCAGGATAGCAGAGCACACACACACACACACACAAACACACACTCAGTCTGAGTCATATTCCTGCAGTTAACAGCCTTATGTAACTCTGAGGGTTAATGGGCTGATACTGATGACTGATACACACCAGCAGGACGACTTTCTGGCTGAATGAGCGGCAGAGTTTCACTAAAGGTCGAGTGCGCAGTGACCTCCTGCTGCTCGTTTGTTGTTATTGTCTGAGGGGACGTGAAGCGTTTGCTCGAATCTCTGTTTCACAGGGACGCTGCGTTACCATGATGTACGATAATTGAATTTTAACACAGAGTAGCTGCTTGAGAAGAAAGTTTATGAGTTAAGTTTGTTGAATAGGGAGCGAGATGGCCTCGTGGTTAAGGTCACGCTCCATCAGGTTCACCCTGGTTTGCCCTGGCAGCCTGTTTCAGACATCCTTCAGACTAAATCAGACTGAGAATCTTGAACCATTTCATTTTTTTCTGCAGGTGAAGTACAAGAAGGACTTTGAGGAGAGTAAAGGTCGAGGGTTCAGCATTGTGTCCGACACTCCAGAGATGCAGAGACTCAGAAAGACCCAGGAGCAGATCAGCATCGTACGTATAACTCACTCTCAATTCTTGGTGTTTGTGCACATTCGAGTGTGTGTGTGTGTTTGAAATGTGAAGATTGGGGTGCTGTTAAGTCAGTGAGCAAAAACACACAAAACTTCACACACACGTCGACACGAAACCTCGACGTCATCCAAACTCCCATGATGATGACGATGACATCAGCTGTTTGAAAACAACTTCCTACTGAAGCCTGTGAGTGTTAACAAGCATGATTTTATCTCAAATTAACACATTTTTCTGTTTTAAGTATGAAAATGGCTTTAATTGTGTTTGTGTGTGTGTGTGTGTGTGTGTGTGTGTGTGTGTGTGAGTTTGAGCAGATTCAGGTGTGTCCTGGTGACCCGGTGAGCTCCAGCAGATGAGGTAATGTGCTCCTCTTTCTTTCTCTCTCTCTACTTTGAGCTTCTTCACTCGTAAAATCAAACATGCTATGACAAATTAAAAGACCCATAAACAGACAAACAGACCTCCTCATGGCTGTTTGTTTGCATAATCCCCTTCAGACTGATGTAAATTCAGCCGTCATCCTTTATCCGCTCAAAACAAAGACTCCTGTCCCTTGCGTTGTCACATTGTTTGTTTGATGACTCCATTTCTTTACGTTACACCGTTTTAAACCGCGTGAGAGGAAAACCTTGGGGAGATTGTCGTTTGCATAATCCCCTTCAAAGCTGCAGCCTTCGTCCTTTTATGTGCAGGAGGCTGAAACTTGTGTCGTTTGCTTCGTCTCTTTGTAAAAGCTCACAAAGTGCGGGTGGCTCAGTTTTTTTTTCAATGTGCATGATCAACCTCACAGATTTTGATTATTAGGTACAGAACTCAGGCATTACTCTTCTACTTAACCAGACATTTGCACCCACAGATCCTCTTTTTATCACCTAATACTGCATGATAGAAGAACGGAGTGTCTGTGACTTCATCCATTTGTTTCTGAGGCAGAGTTTTGAAGCTCATCGTCTGCAGGTCATTCTGAAACTCATAACTCAACCTCCTTTTGTTCAAGTTTAGATCATAGACTGTATAATGAGTGGACGTAACGACATTCGGCTCAAACTGAAGCCTCCAGCAGATGCCCCGCCCCCTGGTGTCTGGCTGCAGTATAGGTCATAAGCCCCGCCTCCCCATGTATTCCAGATATGAGCCGGGAAAACTTTAAAAAATTACGATACCTGGTAGAAACGTTTCTCTCATCTTTACACTAAGGTAGTATGACGATGTAATTCGGCTGCATGGTGTTCAGGTGTTTTTTTTTCTGAGAAGTTAGTTTCTCATTAGTTATTGGACGTTAAAAACCGTGTTATAAGTTTCGTTTTACGATAGTTGACAGCTGCCGTTCGTGAGTAGTATTTAAGAAGAAGATATAAGAAACTTCGGGAAAGAGCCAAAAGGAGACTAAACCTTCTGAAGAAGAAGAAATAAATATTTTTATTTCTCTTTTTTACTTGGCTCCACCAGAAATTCTCTACTGCGCAGACTCTGGCTGCACAATGGCGGCTAGAGAAACGGGGTTTTTTAGCTTCAAAAAACGGTGACAGGCGGAGCCACGCTGTCCATTCTATATACAGTCATCGGTTGCTGCTTGCAATCTCTAGCAATTGCATAAAATAACTATTTGATGAAACGCTAGGGAAAAATGAATGTTGTGACAGAAATCAGCTTGAGGAGCACTGACTATTATGACGTCTTGACCTATATCATGAGTGTGATAGATGATTACAATATATCAGTCTGTCCCATTGTCTTCACCTCTCCTGTGCATCCATCCTTCATCGTTCGCCCTCCCCCTCTCTCTCCTGTCCCCCTCTGTTTACCTGACCGCATGATCTTATTATTCCGCTGCGTAAATACACCACCCATTCTCCCTCCTCGTTTCTTCCACTTTAATTGATACAAACACACATTGCTCCTCGATCAAACGGTGTGACATTCAGCGGCCCACACGTTTTTCATTGAATCACTCAGCTGTTTTCAAGGTTGACCTGCTGATGAAAGAGGGAGTCGGCTTCAACGTGAATTAGAAACAAACTGAACTCATAAAGCTGTGAGAGACGACTGACAAACAGACGGAGGAGTCTGAGGTTTAACCAGCGGTTCACGTCAGGACGAGATCCCGCAGATTTCTCCCGGGAAAAACTTTGTGTTTCCAAATTCATTAACAAGATCTGAGGGAGAGAGTAAGACACAGCTCCTGGTCTCGAGGGAGCCTTCAGATTTTTTTTTTTAACAATCTCTGAAAACTGTCTTTCCCACTTTAGCTCTGAGCGGAGACACATTCTTACCAAAGCCGTGAATCCTCAGAGAGCTGTGTTTACTGTGAACCTGGAGGCTCGAGGTGCAGCCAGGACTCAGCTGTGCTTTCAGGATGATGCGTTCAAAGACCTGATTAAGCAGTTCTCCTTTTTTTCTAAGTTGTTTCTTAAAGTTTTAACCCTGTGGTGCACAGTGGTCATTACAGTGGACACCTAATTAAAAGTTATTTACTCCTAAATTCAATGGTTCATGTGGTGGAAATTCATATTAGCCTGTGTCAGGACATTTTTATTCTTCTTAGGACCTGAAAAAATGTTTTCAGTTATTTTTCAAAACATATATGTATTTTTGAACATGTTAAAGACAAACATTTGAGGGTGAAAAAGCTTATAAACTATAAATTATTCAGTGTCAAAATGGATGAAAGAGAGCTAAAATGTGCCACAAAGCATTAAAAAAAGATTATTCATGAAATTACCCCCCAAAAAGTCATATTTACATTAAGTTCACAGTTTTATGTTGAATACTCAGTTACAAATATTCGGGAAAAAAAAACAATGAAAAACATTTTTTCATGCCTTAAGACAAACAAAAACACTCAAGGGAAAAATCCTGACACTGACTTTCATAATTCATGCATCAGAGGGTAAAACACTTCCCACTACAGTAATTATTATTTTTCCCTATATTATATTGCAGCTGCGATTAATTATGCGATTATTTTTTGGTTTACCATCTCATGTCGTCAAGCAAACATGTAATAAGTCTCATCTTGGATAAGAAAGAGAAATGAAGTATTTTTGTTAAAATTTTTATTATTAAAAATAATAATTATTGAAAGAAACTCTGTTTGCCTAAAGAGGTACATCTCAATAAATCAGGATAGCATGAAACAGTTTGATATTTTTGTTCACTCTTTTCTGAAAGTAAAACCCATAAAGTGAATTATTTTAAGCCTTTATTGCTTGAAATGTTGATGATTGTGGTTCACAGATGATGAAAACACAGAATTTATTGTCTCAGAAAATTAGAATGTAACATAAGATCAAGGTTATTTTAAACAGAATTGTATGAAGCAACAAATTCCCTTTTGTTGACTCATACTACATTTGCCCGTCTAAGTCACTTTTAACACAATTTTTGCCCATTATCCCCCATTTTTTCTACTTTTAACTATTTTGCCCCCTTAACTTATTTTTATTGCTTCTTTTTGCTGCTTTTGCCACTTTCCAAACAATCAAGTAGCTTAAGTGTATACATTTGTGAGGCAGGAAGATTTGTCAAACCTGTCTTCATCTCTAACTGGAAAAAAATCATGAGCAGTTGCTTTTCCATTAAATATGACATCATAAACGTAAAAGTTTCTAGTTTAACAAAGTGTCACTGAGGTTTTTTGAGAGTTCATTTGGGAGGAGAAGATTTAACATTCCTTCCAGCTTGCTCACCTTCAACTCTTTGACCTACACACATTCATACAGTAGGTATCAGTCCATGTTTTAATACTACACATACACACACACACACACACACACACACACACACTTACACAGACACTGGCACTGTGACTGGGATAAGGTGATAAGGTCTCGAGTAGAAGCTAAATGTAGAAGTCTAACGTGATAAGAAGGAACCCGATGAAACAACACCCAGCAGACAGTCCACCATCACGGGAGACGATCGAGGCTCCACGAAGCAGTTCGGTTGCTTAGAGGCGTCCAAAAAAGACTCTGGATCTGAGAGTTAGTGGGATATTTCTCAACGTGAGTGAAAATCTGGAAACTCAAAGCCTGACCAATAAAGGAGAAATTGTAAAAGAGACGACTGAAGCAGACGAGGTGAGTGCTAGAATCAGATATCTGGGATGCTACAAAAACCATTACAACATTTATTACACAGCATGATCCAGAGAGATTTCTGTGTGTGAGACGATGAGTTTGGAGAGTCTGAAAGTTAGTGAGGGACCAAACACGTTGACTTTGTGGGAGCTGAAAAGGTGACCTTGACGGACAGAAAGAGTTGAGGCAGTGACGAAACGGCTTCTCTGTGATCAGTGAGATGTTGTGTGCAGCTTTTTAAGTTTGGATTAGTTTAGCTTTAATTCAGAGACAACGGGACAGAGGTTGATCAGGAAAAGATGTGCAGCAAAAGGCCGTTTGCTATGAGGACCACGGGGTCGGGACATGGAGCGCTCAACTTACATCCCACCCAATTCTGGCCTATTCCATACTATGTTTCAGAGCTTATAACTGGAGAACCATAAGATCAAAATTCATCAGTGATACCTCCATTGAAAGATTAAAGTCTCTAGTTTCAGAAAATGTCCTGTTTTGATATGTGGCCAATGTTTTTTATAACCAGTTGCGTTCTCATTTTCCACACTCTTGTCTAATGACTTTGCGCAAACAAAACCAGCTGTATCAGTGCTCAGTGTCCTCTTTGTAGTCAACTTTGTTCCTCTGTGGAAAGGTTTGCTGAAAATCGTGAAATTATACCTCTTGGTTATGGATTGCACCTCTCATGTTGCGCACATGAATATGGGTGATTACACACAGCAGTAAAAACGTCTTTTCGACCACCTAACTAGCTACAGCAGGCTTCGTGTGAACACTAAGGCTATTGGTTACTGGTAATGGTACACTTCTGATATGTTTGAGCTCTGGATTCCTCTGGTGGAAAGAAGAGTGAGCATTCAGGCTACGGATGTGACTTAATGACCCCGAAACAGGTGGGACATCCCAGTTTTTGCCATCGCCATCTGAGCAATTCTTTCACTAATTTTGTTGTGTCTGTCAAGTAAACTGTAAAACAAACTTAGCGGCTGAAATGTGAAGAATCTAAACTTTCTAATGCAGGATGCTTTCCAATGTTTGACAAAAGTGTTGCTGTTTATACTTTGATGAGTTCAGAGAAATGGCAAACGGAGAACCCTCATTTTTTCACATCATGTTAAAACGCTCATTTAAAGACGTCAGCTGTAAGAGTTGTTGAGTTTCTGCAGAATGTTAAGAGTACACACAGTCCAAATGTTACTGGATATACTGTGGTTTGGTTTGTGACATGATAGAAAATATAAATGTACTCATCATTTAGAATATGATTCATTTGTTTCTAATGTTTCAGCCAACTTACGCCATTAAATGGAGGAAGACGAGGCCCCAGCTGCTCTCACGTCTGCTGAAGACGATCCAGAAGTTGTGACACTGGAAGGAGACAAAGAAACGTCCATCCAGGAGACGGTAGAAACAACAGTGGAAACAACAGTGACCACCGTGACGAAGGTTGTGGAGACGACTGCTGTGAAGATGGAGGAGGAGAAGGAGAAGAAAGAGGGGGAAGAAGAGATGGAGGAGGAGAAGGAGAAGAAAGAGGAGGAAGAAGAGATGGAGGAGGTGGAAACTGAAGCAGAGACAGAGGATGGAGAAGAGAGTGGAGAGGAGGAGCAGAGTCGGGCGAGGAAGTTGTTGGGAGCCTGGGAATCTGAGGTGAGAGACTGGACTATCTTTGGTCTCAACACTAACAAAGGCTTTTTTTTGAGGGTGCTTAAAGGGAATTTTTAAAGTGAGCTTGTGTGAGTTACACATCACAAATAAATACCCAAAAGTTTATGATAACAACGAACTTGAAAACAAACAAGACGACTGTGGAGGACAGTATTTTTTTTGTACCTCTTGCATAAAAGACAAAAAGTGGAGACAGTGTTTTAGGATGCGGTGGTGGTCAGTTAGGCCATTAAATACATGGCGACTGTAGGACAAGGAATTTTTTTTTCTAGTGTCATCATACAGATGTCTTAAGTCCTCGCCAACTCCCAAAGTTTTTCTCCAAGTTCTTCCATGATTATTACTTTTTCATGTCTCACTACAGCTACGTTGTAGTAACAACAACACTGCCCCCATGGTTTCTGGCAGCACTGCTCCGTTTAGCCCATTTCTGTAAGCTTTATAGAGACGTGCAGAAATATAGATGAAACAAATACAGAGCATGGACAGAAGGCTCCATTCGTTTTTGTATTTGTATTTCAAGGTAGGGTCAGCAGGACTTTTCGTAACTGTTTGTAAACAAAACATCCAAACTGGGCTCCTCCTCCTCCTCCGCGGCTCATTGTGGCTAACAGCCTTAGCTGCGTGAACACACTCACCAGCCTAATGAGCACCTGCAGCATCACATTTCTACGTGGAAGGGATTCTTTCTCTGTGTTACAGCCACTGTTTTAGTCACTCCGGATAGCTCCTACCACTTGCTATGGGTCAATGACATGACGTCCCTTTTTTTGTGTCCGAGTGCAATATTTCCTTCCATCATGAATTGAGTATTTCATCACATGTATTTCTTTATTCTATGAAACCTGTGTTATTTGAACACATCTTTAAACTATTAAAATATAACGTGTTTTTTTATGTTTTGGTTCCTCAAACCCCCAAAATGTCAGGTGGTGCAACCGTCCTGACAAGTATCCACAGTAATTAAACTCTAAAAATTGAATGTCAGTTATTGTAAATGGAAATTAAAAATACAGTGGCATTATTTTATGCTTGAACCTTTTTAAATAAAACATTCTTTGTAAATAAAAAGAATTTTAAAGCTGTTGAGAAATTTAAAAAACTTTTGTCCCGTAATTTTCACCTTGTCAAATGTCAGGGTGGTGCAACCGTAACATTAGACTTTTATTTTAAAGTGAAGAGAATAAAANTGACATTTGTGACCAAGTGGAAAAGTTTGTAGATTTCTCTGAAATACTGATAAAAAAGGTTTTTTCACTTCATTGGTGACTGGAACAATTTCCATGTCAGGTGGAACAACCAATGTAATAATGTGAAATGTTATTTTAACATCAAATTATTTATCTTATTCACACATAAAAGAAATAAAACACACAAAATGAAAATGTATGAGTCACTACAGACACTTGAGAGATACTTGCCAATAATTTCACACAGAAAAAATAACAGGAACATATAAATATATTTTCATATATTTGGTTGCCCCACCTGACATTTTTGGGTGCTCAAATTAAAAATACTAAAAAATAATGAACCTAAAAACTTTGAATGTTGGTCAACTACTGAAATCTGTTAGAAAACATAATTCGTCTGTCAGAAATATGTTTTTTATCCATTTTCAAAGAACTTTTAAAAAATAAGTTTTTAGACCCTCTTTTGTCATTGACCCATATATAAGAAGGTTAGATGCCTTGTGTGCGCTGTAAGCCATTGGGAAGTAACGTAGTCACATGGCGGCCATCTTGGAACAGGGCTGCTCGATCACTCATTACATCACAGTCAATGGAGCGTGGACTTTGAAATAACTGTAGATCGCTCAATTTTCAACCAATTTTCAAACGGCTTGGTTTGTTATAAACACCAGAAATTTAGCTAATTAAATTGCAAACTTAAGAATATTTTCAAAAAAATAAATTGCGATTAAAAATTCAGCCTGAATCATAGCCACGTGATTAAGGTTTGTAATATAAATGCGTCAAGAATTCAGCGAGTTACAAGTGTTTTAGTGAGTGAATCATCATCCTTTCCATTGTCTACAGTACAGAGCACTAGAGCACAGGCCTGTTCCAAGGTGGCTGCCACAGTGACGATGCTGCTGACGCCGCCTTAAGGCATCGAGCCTTCTCATATATATCTATGCACCAGATGATTACCTCACCTCTACCTCAGCCTCCTCTAAACTGTTGTTTTGTAAACGGCCCCTACAGTTATATCGCCATCTACAGGCCTGGCATGCATACTACAGCTTTTCCATGTCACCACAGATTTTTTGCATTTCGTTTTTTTGCGTTTTCAGCTGAAACAGTGTCATGTAATGGGGCCAAAGCAAAAGATGGCGGCCCTGAAGCTTCAGCTCTAGTTTCTTTTGTTCTGAAACGCTATCTCAGATTTTCAGTGAGCGGTCGACTTGTTGCTCTCCTCATCAGATCATTCTCTCTGTACAAATCATATTTCCTGCTTCACTACACCACTTCACACGACGTCCTCAAACTGTGTACGACTAAACGTCTTTGAGGATTTCGCCGTCCTTTGAAGAAGTCCGCCGAGAGGCAGATTTAGTTTGTCTGCACAGAAACCGCCTCCACCACCCCTCTCGGCTCAGACTGGGACTCTTTNTGACATTTGTGACCAAGTGGAAAAGTTTGTAGATTTCTCTGAAATACTGATAAAAAAGGTTTTTTCACTTCATTGGTGACTGGAACAATTTCCATGTCAGGTGGAACAACCAATGTAATAATGTGAAATGTTATTTTAACATCAAATTATTTATCTTATTCACACATAAAAGAAATAAAACACACAAAATGAAAATGTATGAGTCACTACAGACACTTGAGAGATACTTGCCAATAATTTCACACAGAAAAAATAACAGGAACATATAAATATATTTTCATATATTTGGTTGCGCCACCTGACATTTTTGGGTGCTCAAATTAAAAATACTAAATAATAATGAACCTAAAAACTTTGAAATGTTGGTCAACGACTGAAATCTGTTAGAAAACATAATTCTTCACTCAGAAATATGTTTTTATCCATTTTCAAAGAGCTTTTAAAAAATAAGTTTTTAGACCCTCTTTCTGTCATTGACCCATATATAAGAAGGCTAGATGCCTTGTGTGCGCTGTAAGCCATTGGGAAGTAACGTAGTCACATGGCGGCCATCTTGGAACAGGGCTGCTCGATCACTCATTACATCACAGTCAATGGAGCATGAACTTTGAAATAACTGTAGATCGCTCAATTTTCAACCAATTTTCAAACGGCTTGGTTTGTTATAAACACCAGAAATTTAGCTAATTAAATTGCAAACTTAAGAATATTTTCAAAAAAATAAATTGCGATTAAAAATTCAGCCTGAATCATAGCCACGTGATTAAGGTTTGTAATAAACAAATCAGTCAAGAATTTAGCGAGTTATGAGTGTTTTAGTGAGTGAATCATCATCCTCTTCATTGACTACAGTACAGAGCACTAGAGCACAGGCCTGTTCCAAGGTGGCCGCCACAGTAACGACGCTGCTAACGCCGCCTAAAGGCATCCAGCCTTCTCAAATATATCTATGCACCAGATGATTACCTCACCTCTACCTCAGCCTCCTCTAAGCTGTTGATTTGTAAACGGCCCCTACAGTTATATCGCCATCTACAGGCCTGGCATGCATACTACAGCTTTTCCATGTTACCACAGATATTTTTCATTTCGTTTTTTTGCGTTTTCAGCTGAAACAGTATCATGTAATGGGGCCTTTCGTTTTCTACCGCCGGGACTTCGAAGTCGAGATCAAAGAAAACAAGACTTTGCGATAGAGTCTAAAAGTCACTCGCCAGCTGAACAACGAGAGGAGTAGTCTAGTAAGAGAGACATGTTTAGTATAAAGGACGAAGTGATGTGGTGAAGTGTGCTGCAGGAGTTTGACACATGCTGATTTGCAGAAACTCCTAAAGCCCGTCCTTTGAAGAAGTCCGCCGAGAGGCAGATTTAGTTTGTCTGCACAGAAACCGCCTCCACCACCCCTCTCGGCTCAGACTGGGACTCTTTGTGTTGACCTTGGCGTGGGGCATCGCCTGGCGCTGCAGGTTTTCATGCAGGCTCAGAAAGGATTAGTGAAACTACAAATGAAAATGTGCCATTATTAGCTTTTGATTGCGGGGTTTTTAGGACTCAATCAGGCCTGTTAAGTGAGGCGAGGGATTAACGGAGCGTGAATAAGGAAAGTTTCCCCCGGATTATTAGTGAGCTCAGAAGCATGAATTAGTTTGCCAATATTGTGTTTTTATTACCAATCAGCCTGAGGAGCAGAGATGAAGACCCCCTGCTGCTCCTACAGAAGCATTTTAAGACCCTTTAAGAAACTCTCAGTTCTTCTTTTTCAGCAGGAGGTGACTGGATGTATACATTTTTGAGAAAGCTCATAAAAGTTGGCATTTTTTGTTGCTGATCTCACAGTCTAAAGAGCTCTACTGTGTTTTCAGGCATCGTCTGATTCAAGACCTCCTCTTCCAGACCCAGCATTCAACAGGAGGTGCAGCCTCCTCGTCAGTGAGGTGAGTCTGTAAACAAGAAACTGCACAGCCCCAAAAAATGTCACCACCTGGAATCAACTAAGCAAATAGGTACAAGCCTCCTATTGGATAATTACTGCATGGGTGATTATCGTTCAGCTGGAAACAAGTTATTTAACCCCAAATGATGTAATGAGTAAGTTCTCATTTCTCAAACAACCATGGAGAAAGACACATCCTGTGGACGTGGAGATGTTCGTTTGTTTAAGAAGGGTCAAATCATTGGCATCAAGCAGAGAAAACATCCAAGGAGATTGCAGAAACTACTCAAATTGGTTAGAAAACTGTCCAACGCTTTAGTAAAAACTGGAAGGATGGTGGGGAACCATCATTTTCCAGGAGGAAATGTGGTTGGATAACAATCTGTAATGATCACAATTGGTGGCCACTTAAACGTTTGGTGAAATCAAATCAAAGAAAAACAACAGAAGAACTCAAGAGTATGTTTAATATTGAAAGTTAGAGCATTTCCACATGTGCAATGCACAGGAAACTCAAGAGATTGGAATTGAACACCTGTGTAGCCTTAAAGGAGCTATAATATACTTTTGAAAAAAGTTGAAAGTCATTTAATGCAGAAGTCTGATGTCCTTAAGTCATGAATATGGCTGTTTCTCCTGAAAAAAACCCCTAGGATCATGAATTTTGTCCTGACGAAAATCCCTTTTTTTGGCGACCTTTCTCAGTGGTAGTGGTCACGGTAACACAACTCAAGGAATGGAGCAACTTTAATACCACTCTCTTTATCTAGACATTTTGTTCGTTTTGTCCCTTGGAGGAAGCTGCAGCAGGAGAACGTGGAACAACCGGCAGACTTGGTAGTATCACTTCGTTCTGGTGTGTGTGTGTCCGGTGATAACGTTGATACCGGCTTGATTTCAAAACAGATCGCTTGAGGATTTTTGCTTAATATCGCAGCTTTAGGAAAACCACCAATCAGTGAGGCTAACTGGGAAAAAAAGGCTTCAGCTTGTTAGGGAGCGTAAAGATTGGACTCTGGAGGAATGGAAGAAGGTCATGTGGTCTGATGAGTCCAGATTTACCCTGTTCCAGAGTGATGGGCGCATCAGGGTAAGAGGAGAGGCACCCATCATGCCGAGTGCCTACTGTACAAGCCTGTGGGGGTAGTGTTATGATCTGCAGTTGCTCAGGTTCAGCAACATTTTGTTTCCAGAGAATGAGGTCAGCTGACTACCTGAATGTACTGAACGACCAGGTTATTCCATCAATGGATTTTTTCTTCCCTAATGAAAACCCTAAAACGAGTGGTTCAGGGAGCATGAGACGTCTTTTTCACACATGGATTGGCCACCACAGAGTCCAGACCTTAACCCCATTGAGAATCTTTGGGGTCAGACTCTTCCATCATCAATGCAAGATCTTGGCGAAAAATTAATTCAACACTGGAGGAAATAAATCTTGTTACATTGCAGAAGCTTTTAAAAACAATACCACAGTGAATGCGTGCTAAAGCTAAAGGTGGTCCAACGAAATCTTAAAGTGTGTGACCTTTTTTTATTGGCCAGGCAGTGGATAATATCAACATGACAGACACTGACATTGAGCACGTTTGGAGTAAAACGATGAGCTATTTTAAGAAGTCACAGCTCCCGAAGGAGAATGATGAGTGTGAGGGTTTTTTCTGCTGCACTTTGAGACAAAAACACCTTTAGACTCCAGCAGCAGCAGCAGCAGCAGCAGGTTGCCGCTCTCATCGTCCCTCAGTTAAAGCCTTGAATGAGGGTGGATGCTGTCGGAGGATGTGGGAGGGTGAGATATTGATTCCCCGCTGTGATTCAAACCCGGCAGCAGCAGCAGCGGCGGCGGAGTGACTCATCAGCTCCGGTGGAAGCGAATCAACCCACTTCATAAAATCAGCTTCAAGTTTTCCTCCAGCTGCTGCTGCTCTTTGTCCTTTGTGTCCTTCAGTCTGCGAGAGCATGACTCCAGACTCTTCAGTTTTACAAGCTGATCTCTCAGAAGTGTGTTTGGTGACTCTGATGCAAACAGGGAGAATCTCTGTGACAGTAAATAAAATAAAACTCCATTCAACAAGATGACGGGGACAGAGAGGACACACTCTACCCTCAGGTTCAGGCGTTAAAAACAGCATCACTCCCACAGAAACAGGAACTTTATGTAACTTTGCTTCCACGTGAAACAAAAAACAAACAGTTTACAGAAATAACCTTCAAGCACACTCACAAAATCACTCCACACTGTGAGAAAGAAACCTTCGTCTCCATGGTTACACTACTTTTTCTCTAACATCTTTATTTTTTCTGTCTGATGTTTATAATCTTTTTTTTACCAAATCAGCTACAAAATAAAACAATTTTCAGGAGTGAAAAATATTATTGGATTATCCCACAACTGTGGAAGAATAAAAGTTGGAATGATTGCATTGTTTTTTATTTAAGTGCACATTAGTGGGAAAAAGTCTTAGATTTCTGCAAAAATGTCACAATTTGTGAATAGAGTGGTTACAAATGATTCTAAAATTGCACAAATCACGAAGGAAGGATTTGCACATTTTTTAAAAGTTTAAATTTTAGTTATAAAGTACTTTTTTTTTTAACAACTTGGAAACTTGTTATCAAAAGAAATTGCTGATATTTGATGAAAAACTTACCAAATGTATCAAAAATAATCACACACTTTTCCACATTTTTTTGTGGAAAAAGTCAGGGGGAAAAAAAATCACAATATTTCAGAAAAAGACCAAATTTAAATGTTTTAAGAGATCTCATTTTTATTTCCTGACTTCCAGTCAAAATATTTGCTTATGTGTGAGAAAAAATGCCATGGTGTTTTTATCTGTACTTTAAAAAAAATTCTCTTTGGGGATTTATAAACTATTTTTCATTTCCATTTTTTCATTATAACAATTTGATGTTTTAGAGAGATTTCAGATGTAAAACAGCTTTAAACTAACCCTTGTACAATGCATCAAATGGTGATGTTTTTGGTAAATATTGTACACAGTCCATTTATAAATAAAAATAGTAAATAAAAATGGGAAGCAGTACTGCAAATTCATGAGATAAAGTTTCATCAAGTGAAGAAAAAAAGTAGAAATTTGCGAGAAAAAATAACGGATTCAATTTTATAGTAATGATAAAAATACCTTTACTAATGTATCTCTTTCAAAACAATGTTTGAAAGTGGTTTACAGAATAGAAATGAACATTGAAAAGCAATAAAAGAGAAATGTGAGGAGGAGTGGAAGAAAATTTAATACAAAAGGCTAAAACCAACGCTGAATAGAGGCAATGAAAACATCTAATCCAATGCACTTTATTTGTATAGTATATTTAAACAAGAAAAATGTCTCCAAAGTGCTGTACAAAGAATCATAAAAACAATAAAATAATAAAATCAGGCAGATAAACATAGTAAAATAAATAAAAGATAGAGGACCACAAAACTCATGCAAAGTTAAAAAGCCAGGGAATAAAAATGGGTCTAAAGACGAAACTGAAAACACACATCACAAAAATAAACCAACAAGTTCATATTCATTGAAGATAACAAAAGAGAGAGGATCCTGCCCATGAAACTGCCAGAGAAAAAGTTGAAAGTAAATAAAAATGTTTAGAGGATTAAAAAACACTCAGCTAAAATGTTCTGTAAAAGCTCAGAGATGAAAATGTGATTTTAAAAGAAATTTAAGGATGATGCAAATCCATGATTTATACCTTCTTAAGATCTTTAAACCTGACCCTGCAGAGTCAGCAAAGAGGAAGGTTTCATATTTTTAGTGCCTTATTTCTGCGTCACATCTCCGCTGGTTTCATGCAGCACTTTGTTGTCACAGATTGGAGTGGACAGCTTGTCATCTGTGGATTAATTCCGCTTTTCTCCTGAGACTCTTCAACAGCCTGTTTTCCAAACCAAACGTCCAATCAGAGCCAAACCACAAACTGCTCATCGTGTTTGAAATAAAGCACTTCAGTTTGTGTGTATCCTGTTGAATGCACTTTATTAAATCCTAAAGAATAACCTCTAATTCCTGCTCCATTAAAAAAATATTCACTTATGCCAACAGAAGTTCTTTGATGCATAAAACTTTATGAAACCCACTTCAGCAGCGTTTCTCCTGGGGATGAAGCAGGAGTGCAGCAGAAGTTCAGTTTGCATGCAGAATTATCACACACACACATTCACACACTCTCTCTCCTCCTCCCTGAAGGTGAAGTATAAGGAGGACTTGGAGAAGATGAGGGGTCAGAGTCTGTTTGTCCCAGGAGCTGAACTCATCCACTCCAAGAACATCAGCGCCGTGATTTCTGAGGTACGGGCCGACACTTGAGAAAACATTTCACCAAGATAAAAGTAAGATAAAACAGAAGAGCGACTTCACACTGACTAATTTACTCCTACTCTCTTCTGATGATGTGGAACTATTTCAGTCGAAGTATAAAGAGGAGGGGAAGAAGGAGGCGTCCATGTCTCTTTACTCCATCCTGCCTGAGACTCCAGAAACTCAAAGAGCCAGAGAAGCTTCAGAGCTACAGAGCGAGGTAATAACGTCATGACAACGAGGTGAAAACTCTCTGAAACTAAAACCTGAGTGTTTTTTTTTTAGCCCAATGATGCTGTAAGATCTGATGAACCCTCCCGTTTTTTGGAGGATGATGGTGATTAAAAACATGATTTCAGCTCTGACTCACTTCCTTCGTTTGTTTTTCAGATTAAATACAAAGGGAACGTGAAGACAGAAATCGCCTCCTCTCTTTATTCTCTGCTGCCAGAAACAACAGAAACCCAGTTTGTCAAAGAGCTGACGGAGATTCTGAGCGAGGTGAAGACACAGATGGGAAGAGGTGTCGATGAAACAATGAGGGACAAGATGGATAAAAAATTTTACATATGGGTGATGGATGAATAGATCAATAGGGATAAACTTGAAAGTCCCAATGAAAGATGGATGGACATATTAAACACTGAAATTTAATTTATGTCGACTGGTTCCACGTAAATGTATCAGGTTGGTTGAATACTTATAAGTTCCTCTAGTTGACCCTAAAATCATTGTTTTCAACCAAACTAGCACATTAACATGAAAACCAGTTGAAGTAATAAATTTGATAAAGGTCAGTGTTTCATTTTTGGGGGGGAATTTTTAGAACAGTCGTTCCCAACCTTTTCCAGTTCAGGGCCCACTTTTAAGTCTCAAACATTTCCGTGGCCCAACTCCAACCCTTTAAGTGTGGAGGCTGTATAATGCCTTGTTTGAGCTCAATTTGTAACAAAGACTTGAAATGTAACAAAATAATGTAATATAACCCAAAATGTAATAACTAGTCAATAATGTAACAAATGCCAAGCCCAAAACATAAAAACCATTTGCGCACAATGCGACAGCTTGTTAAATTTTGGGTCAGTGATTACATTTTTGGGTTATAGAACTTTGTTTTATCACATTTCAGGGCTTCCGTATCTTTATGTAATTACCCTCCATGAAAATTCAGACTATTTCGTAAATGATTTGGCGGCCCACTTACAATATTCCGCGGCCCACCAGGGGGCCACAGCCCACAGGTTGGGGATCAATGTTTTAGAAGATTATTGGAAGTGTCTGGTTGGATTGATGCGTTGATGAATGAATGGATGAATGGATGAATGGATGGATAGGTGGCTCAATCTATTAATAGATTGATTGATGGATGATAAAATGGATCCAGATGTATCAACAAATGGATGGATAGATTGATGGATAGACAGATAAATGTTTGTTGAATGGAAGAATCTGGATGGATGGTTAGACTACAGGATGATAGATGATAGACTGATGATAGAAGGATGGATAATATGATGGATGAGTGGATTGATGAATTGAAATATGGGATAAGACAGATCATTGGATGAATGACAGAAAGATGACTCAGTGAATTAACAGATTGATAGATGGATGATTGGACGGGTCAGGATGGATGGATGAATTGACAAATGGATGGATAGATGGATCTTTGGATTGATTGATGGATGGATGGATGGATGGATGAATGGTTTGATAATTGGAAGAATCTAGATAGATGGATGGATGGTTTGATGGATGAGTGGATTGATAGATAATTGGATTGATAGATGGATGGGTAGATTAATCGTTGCATGAATTGACAAATGGATGGATAGATTGATCTTTGGATTGGTGGATGAGTGGGTGGTTGGATGGATGGGTGGCTCCAGTGAAGTAATAGATTGATAAATGGATGATTGGATTGGCCTGGATGGATGGATGGATTGATAAATGGATGAAATGTTTGTTAAATGGAAGAAACTGGATGTATGGATGGATAGATTGAAGGATAGATGGATGGCTTAATGGATGAGTGGACTGATGGATAGATTGATGAATTGAAAGACGGACAGATCATTGGATGAATGGCTCAATAAATTGATAGATTGATAGGTGGATGATTGGATGGGTAGATTGATTGTTAGATAGATAGATAGATAGATAGATAGATAGATAGATAGATAGATAGATAGATAGATAGATAGATAGATAGATAGATAGACAGACAGACAGACAGATAGATAGATAGATAGATAGATAGATAGATAGATAGATAGATAGATAGATAGATAGATAGATAGATAGATAGATAGATGAAATGTATGATAATTAGAAGAATCTGGATGGATTGATGGACAGATTGATGAATCAATGGATGGACAGATCATTGGATGAATGGATAGATGGATGGCTAAATGAATTAATAGATTTATGGATTGATGATTGGATGGGTCAGGTTGGATGGATTGATTTACAAATGGATGGATGGATGGATGGATGGGGGGATGGAAATTAACTGTTTTGGGACAACTGGTTGAATGAAAAAATAGTCTGATGAATCTGTAGATAATTAAGTAGAAGACTGGAAGATAATTGATCGAACAAATTGAAGACTGAATGATCAGATGTGCAGACTGACAAACAGATTTATTGATAAACAGGTTCATGATGAAGGGATGAGTGGATAAATAAAAGCAGATGATTGGTGTGTGAAAAAGAAATGAGAGTTATTTCATCAGGAAGTTGTTTTTCTCACAGCCCCAGTGAAACGCTCTCTGCTCCTCCTGCTCCTCAGAACAAGTACAAGGAGGAAGGGAAGAAGGAGATGAGCAGCAGTTTGTACTCGCAGCTTCCTGAAACCTCGGAGATGCAGCTGGCCAAGGCCGTCCACGAGTTCCAGAGCGAGGTACTCCAACACGGCGCTCATCCCGACTTCAACAGCAGCTGTGTTTCAACATATTTCATCAGTTATTTTCAGTCTGGGCATCAACGCACAGGCTTCATTTAAAGCAGCAGCTGCAGCTTGATGAGGCTTCGAGTCGTCCCGCTGCAGATGAATTAAACACAGAAAGCAAACACAGAAATCTCACTGGCTGAGGAGAAGTTATCGTAACATAAAAATCTCTTCTACGTGAGGTTGTCCCAACAGCGCTTTGGTCTTTAAAGTCCTCCAACCCATCGAGGCTTTAGAAGCATCTTTTCATGAACAACAGGAAATGAGATGTGATTTTATCTGATGTGACTCATCCCTCTTTGTTGTCTTTTTTTAGAAAAAGTACAAAGAAGACGGGAAGAGAAAAGCCTCCATCTCTCTCTATTCCCAACTCGCCGATACGCCAGAAATACAGCACGCTCTGGAGGTTTCACAGCTGCAGAGTGAGGTAAAACACCGAGAATAACTCCAAGCACATGAGCAGGGTGGGAATATGAAGAACAAGTGGAGGCAGACTATGAAAACTGAATTTATTAAAGGATTAGTCCAGTGTTTTTAACCTAGGCCCTCTTTTTTTGACGTTTTTTGACATTTAAGACAAAAATGAGGTGTAAATTGCTTGTAACAAGTCAAAAAAATCTGCCAATGGGATAAGACGAATTTGCCCGGGAAGTTTCTGGAAATTAGAAAGATGTCTTAAAACAAGAATCTTTTATCTTATCCCATTGGCAGATTTTTTTGACTTGTTACAAGCAATTTACACCTCATTTTTGTCTTTAAAAAACTTGAAATGAGACATTTTTATGACCTTGTCTAGTAAATGTGGCTCAAATCAAGAATAGTAAGACAAATTTTACTGAAAATAAGACATAATGACTTGCTTAGATTTCAGTTTTTGCAGTGCATTTTAAGGAATGAAGTCACAGAATTGTGAAAAAAAAATTGTGAAGTTTTTGAAGCTTGAATAAGTGAGGAAAAAGTCACAAATTTGGGAAGAAGGGCTGCAAATTCATTAGTAAAAGTTACAGATAAGTGACAAAAATGTTGTAAAAGTGTGAGCCAACATTGACTCAAATTTGTAAAAAAAAGAAACACATTCTTGAGAGTGCAGGAACTACTAATTACTAGGGGGAATTTGTGCTTTTTTGTTGAAACAGTTGCAGATTTCTGACAAAAGAGTTGCAAATTTTGAAAAAGCGGTTGCAAAAACCTTTCATCAAAGAAACGCCTCAATGTGTGACAAAAGAAGTTGAAAAACTTATGAGCAAGGTTTATCATAAGTGATGTAAATTGAAAATGAAGAGATGGAACAGTTATCAAGGGATGCACTAAATTCCAACAACAAGATCACATTATGCATATTGATTTAACTTCATCTTCCTGTATTTAATCTGCTCTTGGTTGCAGCTGTAAGTTTCTTTATGTCTTCTTCGCCCCTTCAGGTGAATTATCGCCCTAAACTGCTGGTGAAAGGAGCTCCGACCTCTTTGTACTCTCAGCTGCCCGAAACCACAGAGATCCAGTTTGCCAGAGAGATGACGGAGATGCAGAGCGAGGTACAGAGCACTTTACTTTACTCTCTGGATTAGGATTTGATCAGTTTACGTCAAGATCTGATCTGAAAATGAAGCTTTTTTTCCTCATTTTAGAAACTTTAGGCCTGTGGCAAGAGCTAAATTTTTTACATTTTCCAATTCTCCTGTCACCTGCAAACACACCTGTCTCTCCTCTCCTTTCTCAGAGTAAATATAAAGAAGGCGGCAGGAAAAGCCTGTCTCAGAGTTTTTACTCCCAGCTCCCAGAAACCGCAGAGATCCAGTTCGCTAAAGAAGTGGCTGAGCTGCAGAGCCAGGTGAGCGCCTCCTAATGGAAACAGCCTCAAATAGAGTTGAAACCATTGACTGTATATAGAATGGACAGCGTGCTTCCGCCTGTCACCGTTCTACGTTTTTGAAGCCAAAAAAACCCGTTTCTCTAGCCGCCATTGTGCAGCCAGAGTCTGCGCAGTAGAGAATTTCCGGTGGAGCCAAGTAAAAAAGAGAAATAAAAAAATTTATTTCTTCTTCTTGAGAAGGTTTAGTCTCCTTTTGGCTCTTTCCCGAAGTTTCTTATATCCCCGATAAAAACTACTCACGAACGGCAGCTGTCAACTATCGTAAAACGAAACTTATAACACGGTTTTTAACGTCCAATAACTAATGAGAAACCAACTTCTCAGGAAAAAAAACACCTGAACACCATGCAGCCAGATGACATCATCATACTACCTTAGCGTAAAGATGAGAGAAACGTTTCTACGAGGTATCGTAATTTTTTTAAGTTTTCCCGGCTCATATCTGGAATACATGGGGAGGCGGGGCTTATGACCTACACTGCAGCCAGACACCAGGGGGCGGGGCTTATGACCTATACTGCAGCCAGACACCAGGGGGCGGGGCATCTGCTGGAGGCTTCAGTTTAAGCCGAACGTCGTTACGTCCACTCATTATACAGTCTATGGTTGAAACCTCTTCTATCTTTGTGAACGTTCATGTGTTAAATGGCTGATACTTTCAGATGCGATACAGGGAAGCAGGAAAGAAAGGCGTGAACTCCTGTTTGTACTCACTTCTGCCGGAGACTTTGGAGACGGCTCACGCCAAGGAAGCGTCAGACCTATTCAGCGAGGTACAAAAAAAAATAATAATAATAATAATAATACATTTTATTTAAGGGCGCCTTTCATGGCACTCAAGGTCACCTTACAAGAATAAGTGCATTAAAAGAGGACTAAAACAGATATAAAACAAGCAATACAATATAATGCAATATAAAACAATAAATTAAAATACAAAACAGTGCAATGGAGGTGAAAGGTCAGAGGGAGTAGGCGAGTTTAAACAGATGGGTTTTGAGTCTGGATTTGAAGAGGGGTAAGGACTGAGTGTTGCGGAGGTCAGTGAGTTCCATAGCTGGGGGGCCGAGCGGCTGAATGCTCGGCCCCCCATGGTGACAAGGCGAGCAGAGGGGACAGAGAGATGGAGAGATGAAGAGGATCGGAGGGGACGAGCAGGAACAGAGATATGAATGAGGTCAGAGAGGTACGGGGGGGCGAGGTGGTGGATGGCTTTGTGGGTGTGGAGCAGGATTTTGTAATGAATGCGGTTTGTGATGGGGAGCCAGTGAAGCTGCTGCAGGGTGGGAGTGATGTGATGGGTGGATGGAGTCCTGGAAATGATGCGAGCTGCTGAATTCTGAACCAGTTGAAGTTTATTGAGAATTTTCTGGGGGAGACCGAACAGGAGGGAGTTGCAATAGTCCAAAATCACATGAAGTTTAGGACTAATCTCAAAGTCATGTTCATGTTGCTCATTTTGTCTTGGTTGTATTTTTGCAGGTGAGGTATAAAGAGGACGGGAAGAAGGAGATGAGCGTCAACTTGTACTCTGTGATGCCGGAGACCATTGACACGCAGCACGCTAAAGAGGCGTCAAACCTGCAGAGTGAGGTATCTAATTCCACTTTCAACGCTTCGTGTGCTTTTGTTTGTGAGTATCAAGATGAAACATTCATTTCCAGCGTGTTGATCCTCTCGTCTCCTGCAGGTGAAGTATAAAGAAGGCCTGAAGCAGAGGATTCAGAGCAGTTTGTACCATCAGCTCCCAGAGACGACGCAGACACAGCTGGCTAAACAGATGTCTGAGCTGCAGAGTGAGGTACACAACTTTAAAGAGACTCAATGATTCTGTTTTAACAATGATTCAATGGGAACCATAGACTGTATAATGAGTGGACGTAACGACGTTCGGCTCAAACTGAAGCCTCCAGCAGATGCCCCGCCCCCTGGTGTCTGGCTGCAGTATAGGTCATAAGCCCCGCCCCCTGGTGTCTGGCTGCAGTATAGGTCATAAGCCCCGCCTCCCCATGTATTCCAGATATGAAACTTTAAAAAATTACGATACCTGGTAGAAACGTTTCTCTCATCCTTACGCATCCTCACGGCGGAATATTAGGGCCTCATTAAGAATTATTGTGCTTTTTACTTCATATTTTACTACGAGATTAAAGTCGAAATTATTGTTTTACTGAATAATTTTGACTTTAAACTCGTTGTAAAATAATTTATTTATTTCATTCAGGCATTTAGGAAACTTGCAAATATATATATATTTTTGCAAGTTTCCTTAGATGCCTGAATTAAATGACCGTAATATCCACATATTGACCAAAAGAGCAAAATCTTAGCTTTCACAATTTTTTCAAATTTTGTGGACAGTTCAGGTATTAAGGACATTCAAAGTGTGCTTGTGGAAATGTGTCTGTGCTGACACAGCTGTTGTAAAAGGGTTAATTGGTTTGTATTTGTGATAAAGCTTCATCTGATGTTGATTTGGTGCATTTTATTTTGAAAGTCCCTGGATTTTCTGTTGTGGTTTTACTACCTGACTTCCTGCCCTGCTGGATCTACTTTGTGAAAGTTGATGTGCTGTTGCTCCTGCATCCAACAATAGAAAATCTTATGTTTCTGATCTTGAGAGCTCTGACTTTCTGGAGCATTGACCTGAAGTGAAATCTATCAGAAAAAAGTAATGATAGAGTTTAGAAAAATGAAGACAGAGAGTTATTCCAGGTTAAATCATGTATCTCTGTCTGTTTGTGCTTTGAATGAGCGCTCTGATACTTTAATATGGTAAAAAAAAATCCTCCTGCTCCTCCATATTCAGCCTTTGGGTTATAAAAAAAGAGACTTTCTCTCCCAGCTCCAGTCTGAGCCCCATGTGAAGGTCTCCTGCAGAGAAAAAGGAGAGTTTGTGGAGCCAGTGCTGTGCATGGATTCATGATTTTACACTGGCAGCCCTGCAGGGGAGAGGAGCTGTGAGGTGACACTAACCAAGAAGACTGAATGGATTATTTAAGAATCAGTTTTTCTCTTGAATATTCAGACTCGTCTCCTGGTAGTTGTTGCCGGGTGAAATCAGGATGGCAGAGCGGTAAAACGAGAACAATTCTCGCTCTTCTTTTCATCCCTGATGCTGGCGAGTCGACAGACGTGTTCGCATGAAAGAGGTGTTTAAAATACTTCTTTATTTTTCTAAAGAGAGAAAATCCAGTTTGCACAGCCACAGCAGGAGGTAAAACCAGTCCCCACATCTGGAGGGTTGAGCTAAATATGAAGTTCTATTATGGGATGTTAAAATCCTGTAACTGTAGAGCTGCAGTTTGAACTACTTCAACTCTCTGAAGCATCTCATCCCACTCATCCCACGCTTTCATGGAGAATCGCTGTTCTCAGAGCCAAAATAACTGATCTGTAAAAGCAGAGGAGGGTTGTTGGAGTTACTTAACATGGAGGGTGCAATCAAATTAACTTAATTTATGTTGTTTGACTGGAAAATACAACAACAAGCAATGGTTGGCGAGTAATACACTACCTGGTAAAACAAAAAGTCACCACCTGGATTTAACCGAGCAAACAGGTACAAGCCTCCTATTGAATAATTACTGCATGGAAGATTATCTTTCAGCTGGAAACAAGTTATTTAACCCCAACTGATGTAATGAGTAGCTTCACATTTCTTGAACAACCATGGAGAAAGACACATCCTGTGATTGTGGAAATGATGTTAGTCTGTTTGAGAAGGGTCAACATCTAAGGAGATTGATGCAGAATTACGAAAATTGGGTTAAGAACTGTCCAACACATTATTACAAACTGAAAGAATTGTGGTTGGAAAAAATCCTGAATGATTATGATCGGTGAAGAAAAACAGCAGTAGAACTCAGGGCTGTGTTTAATAGTGAAAGTAAAAGCATTTCCACATGCACAATGCAAAGGGAACTCAAGGGATTGGGATTAAACAGCTGTGTAGCTTTAAGAAAACCACTAATCAGTGAGGCTAAGTGAAAAAACGTCTTCAGTTTGTTAGGGAGCATAAAGTTTGGACTCTGGAGCAATGGAAGAAGGTCATGTGGTCTGATGAGTCCAGATTTACCCTGTTCCAGAGTGATGGGCGCATCAGGGTAAGAAGAGAGGCACTCACTGTAAAAGCTGAAATCTAAGCAAGTCATTATGTCACATTTGTTGTAAAAAATTGTCTTATTTTTCTTAATTTGAGCCACACTCACTAGACCAGCTCATAAAAATGTCTTATTTTAATTTTTTTAATGACAAAAATGAGGTCTGAATTCCTTGTAACAAATAAAAATTCTGCCAATGGTATAAGAAAAACTCACTCTTGAAGTTTTTTGAAATTAGAAAGATGTCTTACTACAAGGAACTTTTCTCTTATCCCATTGGCAGATTTTTAGACCTCATTTTTGTCTTTAAATAACTTGAAATAAGATATTGTCCTGGATTTATCAGTGGAGTGTAGTTCATATCAAGAATAATAAGTCAAATTTTACTTAAAGTAAGACATAATGACTTGCTTAAATTTCAGTTTTTGCAGTGCATCATGCCTGGTGCCTACTGTACGAGCCTGTGGGGACAGTACTATGATCTGAGGTTGTTTATCGAAGCTTATCTAAACGATGCCACAGTGAATGTAATCAAAGCTAAAGGTGGGCTAACAAAATATAAGAGTCTGAGACCTTTGTTTTGGTGGGTTTTTTTGGACTGGAAGTGTATAAAGATTGTTTTGTTTTCCCTCAGGCGAAGTATAAAGAAGCTGGAAAGAAAGAAGTGAACACCTGTCTGTACTCTCTTCTACCTGAAACTCTGGAGACACAGCACGCCAAAGAGGCCGGGGAGCTGCTCAGTGAGGTAAAGAGCAGCTTTAAAACTCTTTATAGTTTGTAAACACTCAGGACTTTGAGGTTAAATGTTGCTGCTTTGATGGACTCACTCTTTCCAGATTAAGTACAAAGAAGGCGGGAAGAAGGAGATGTCCAGTTCACTTTACTCCACTCTGCCGGACACCACAGAAACCAGCTTCGCCAGAGAAATGACCGACATGATGAGCGAGGTACGAACGTGAAAATAAGAGCAACAGGATTGTGTTAAACCTGCAGAAAGCTGTTTTATTGGCTCATTGGTTTGGTTTGATCAGCAGAGGTGTGATTAACATCATAAAGGATCAAAGAGGTCATCTGTGTCTCTGCTTCCATTTGCATTTCTCCATGTTGCTCTGACACCGTTCAGATTCATATTTCTCCTGATCTGACACTCTGAGCTCTTCATGATGCACAGGAAGAAGAAAACAGTGGAAAATACACAAAGACAAAACATGCAGGAGAGAAATAACACTATCAGCTTAGAAGAAGGTTCGTTTTTGATGTACAGAGACACTGTGAAAAAGATCAACCAGAATAACCAGAGAGTAAAAACACAAAATCACAGCCAAATACTGGAAACCTGTTTTTTATGCCACTACAGGCTCCACAGGTTTGACATTTTTTGTGCATACGTATCATGCCTATACCTACAAAAAAGTATAGTATATTAGGTATAAGTATATTGAAATCCGGACAGAAAGTTCAAAAATTTGGGTTAAATGTCCAATTTTTAGGATGTATAGGGTACGTATTTACACAGACTAGTCTTATATTTTTTTCATATCATCTCCAAATTGGATATGTGCATACTAGACACATCGATGAAGATATGTTGTTAAAGGGTTATTGGTATTTTAGTGGGTGCAGCCAGGGGAGCAGATCTTGCTGCACATGCTTCTATTGCTTTTTAGTTTGGTACAACTTGTGCACATGAGGCATCCGCAACATGGGTGGGTGCACGAAGGCAAGGGCAGCTTGTGACTTTTACGTCTTCTTATTGTATTGTTTTTCACTCTATATGTACTTATTTGCTGCTAAAACTCCACAAATTTTCCCATTGTGGGGCAAATAAAGGAATGTCTCATCTAGTCTTATAACAAAATATCTTCAATCTCCTTAATTTTCTGTTTCAACAGTCAAAGTACAAGGAGAGCGGCCTCAAGAGTCTTTCACAGAGCGTTTACTCTCAGCTGCCAGAGACGTCTGAGACTCAGTTTGTTAAAACTGTGTCTGAGCTGCAGAGCGAGGTGAGGAAAGGTTTGATTCAGTGGTGTGCAGAGAGGGGGGCAATCAACACTTGTGGCCCCATTGTTGAAAAACTGAGCTTAAATGCCTTTCTTGTTGCTGATCAATGCTAATCTGCCTCTATGACTGGTTAAAATGAAATTAAATAAACTGCCTTCCTGGGAGCCATACCCCTGCTTAAGTGTCTTCCCTGGTAATAAAATTGCACTCAAGTGCCTTCCTGGGAGCCAAAACGAATCCTGAAGTGGCCTCCTAGTTGGCGAACCACACTAATCTGCTCTTTTGGCAGCTTAAAACATGATAAACTGCTCCTTAAGTTTCCTTTCGAGGGCCAAAAAACATTCTAAAGTGCCCCTGTTGGAGCCAAAATATGCAAAAGTGCTATTTCAGGGACAAAAGAAAGCAAGCTCAAGTACTTAAGTTTCCTTTTGGGGGCTGAAATATGTTGAAATGTCCTCTTGGAAGCCAAAACGTGTGCTGTATGTGCCTCTGTTTTCTTTTTCCCCTTTCTTTCGAAATGTCTGTGCACGCCACTGACTCTATTTTTTAAGATTTTCAACGTCATCTGAATCAATCTGGAGATCTGAAACTGTAAAGTTTGAACTAAAATGTGCACTTTTTCTCACTGGACTGGTTTTAGATGAAGTACAAAAGAGGAAAGAAAGATGTGTCCACGTCATTGTTCTCCACGCTGCCTGAGACTCTGCAGACGCTTCATGCTAAAGAGGCGTCCGAGCTGCAGAGCGAGGTGAACACACATCCTTACACTTATGCTATGATGATCAGAAAATCATCCCTGTATCCTCCAGAGGGGAAACTCTAATCCATGCAGTCTCTGCTTCTCTCAGCTCAAATACAAAGCGGCTCTGAAGAAAGGACGCTCCTCCAGCCTCTTCCACCTGCTGCCCGAGACTTTCCAGACCGCGCACGCCAAGGAGGTGTCCGAGCTTCTCAGCGAGGTGAAGACAGGGGGGAGAAAAAACTGCACGCTTACCGAAACATCTGTGTCACAGAGAAATAACTAACACACCACTTTGTCTTGTAGGTGAAGTATAAAGAGGACGGGAAGAAGGAGATGAGCGTCAACTTGTACTCTGTGATGCCGGAGACCATCGACACGCAGCACGCCAAGGAGGCGTCAAACCTGCAGAGTGAGGTACGAAAACATCTAAGTCTGGTTCTTATTTGCTGCTTAAATTCCTGAATATTCTTCTTTAATGCCTCCAATGATTGTTTTAAGCATTAGAAATAGGAAAAGAATTAAAAAAGAAACCCAGAAAGCTTCAGAAGCAGGACTTAACCCTTTAACTACCCCATTAAGAAAAAAGGTAATTTAGTAATTTTTAACTTTTTTTCTGATAAAATTGTCTTGTGAAACTAACTTGTGCTAGTTTTGGCCAAAAAGAGCAGAAAAACATCTAATTCCAAGCTACTAAGTTAAGAAAAAACCCGTACTGAATACTTGTAATGAGTAGAAGAAAGTCTGGAATATTAAAATGTGCTTGTCATGTTTTTTGAATCAAAACAATATTTTATATAAAAAACTAGACAAGTTGGATCTTATTATTCCTTCAGCAGATTTATTTTTCTTATTTTATTCAAACTAAGATTTTTATTTGCCTCTTATACCCTAAAAATTAAGATATTTTTGGGATTAAGATGTTTTCCTTTTTTTGGTTTTTCTCAAATTCTCTTTATTGAGGTTCTCGTTTCTGTGCAGGACCACAGTCGATCAAACTAGAACCATGTTTTTCTGCTTTTTTTTGTTTGATTTTTTTCATAACTTCACAGACATGAACATACAGCAGGTATCAAAGAGAAAATGAATAACTGAATTAAAACAAATAAGTACATAAAAGTCAAAACAAAAAAACAGAAACATTTATTTGCACTTCGTATTGCAATGGTTGGGTAATAATCACAGTCTTTTTTTCTTTTTTTTTTTTAACAAATCTTTAAGTTTTTGAAATAGTGTCACCTCAGCCATGGGTTCGCCAGTGATTATCCTATGAAATTTCATGCAAATGCAACTAATAGTATGAAAAAGTCACATAAAATGCTAATTTAGAAAGAAATTAATGAACTCATAAATATTCAAGACACTGAACAGTTTGATTCCTGTAAGTTTGCCACAAAATATTGAGCAATGTTATTTCAACCAAAGAAAATATTGCACAAACAAGGAAGAACTGCAAATGTAAATATTTCATCTTTTAAAAAAAAAGAGTGCAAAGTGCAATAACTAATAATTCTCACTTTTATTTTTACTTGCGATTGAATGCTACTGTGCAAAAACAGTCATTTTGCATGAAAAAACTTAAAGAACAAAGTGAAAAACAAAGGCACATTTATGCCCTTCAATATTTCATCTCAACAACTTGACTGTTGTTGTGCAACTACAAAAAGCAACATTTTTGAGGCTCAAGATCTATTGCATACTTCCACCAAGTAGTAGAGATGGTTAAATGTAACTCAAAATGTGCTAAACTATTTGGTTTAGGAAGTAGTGAAAGGGTTAAGAATAAAATTTTCTGGATGAATCTTTCGTCTGTTAATCTTCTCTGTAACAGATTCAGTCGATGGTGCTGCTCTAAAATAGATTTTCTTTTCTACATTTCCCATGGTTCCTTCCAAGTTTCACTGAGCCCGCTTTGAAGGACGCTCAGATATTTTTATGTTGGCATCGTCGTCCTCCAGGAGGAAGGAGCCAGCTCCTGAGACTCTTCCAGCTCGAGCCCATGACTGCGTGATATGATGGTTTTTGTGCTCGTGTGTCGTTTTTGAACGGATCGCTCAAACATTCTGTGATCCTGTCGTCTCCTGCAGGTGAAGTATAAAGAAGGCCTGAAGCAGAGGACTCAGAGCAGTTTGTACCATCAGCTCCCAGAGACGACGGAGACGCAGCTGGCTAAGCAGATGTCTGAGCTGCAGAGCGAGGTACACAGGCCGGTTTTTACAAGCTTCAGTGATTTTAAAAAGAGACGATCAGAGGGATGTGACGGAGGATCAGTCAAACTTTAGGAGACAAAGAGATGCATCTTAAAATGTTGCATTATCTTGTTCATTTTAATCCACAGACTAAGTACAAGGAGGCGAGTAAGAAGGAGGTGAACAAGAACCTGTACTCGCTGATGCCTCACACCATGGAGACACAACACGCTAAAGAAGCTGCCGAGCTGCTCAGTGAGGTAAACGAGCCGCTGAGACTTTTGAACGAGACATTTTTAACCCTCCTGTTTTCTTTGAGTCAACTTGACCCGATTTCAGAAGTTATTTTGTCATAACTTTGGTTTTCTTTCATAGAATTGATTGAAACTTCCATGGATGGTTCTATTTACATGTAAAATTAGTTGTGACTATTATTGCTGAATTATGTATGTTTTACATAAATTCATAGCATCATCCTGCCATTAAAGAAATATAAATAATTTCAAAACAACATCCTGCCATCGCTTTGACAAATACCTGCCTGTGATATAGGGCTGAATGATTTGGACAAAATTTCATATCTTGATATTAATGCCACACATCTAGGTATACGATACAATGTGACTCTAAGATTAGAGAAAACGAAGAATTTTTCAAAATAAAAGCATCACAATGTAACAGGAAGTGGAAAGTGCGGTTAAATGATTATAGCTCACTGTCAGTCATCAACATTAACAGAAAGTCACCAATAATCATGTGACTGTCTGAGCTTTTCATGCAGGGTGAGCTGGGAAAATCTACATCGTTGATATCTACGATATTAGGATATTAATATCTTGATTTCATATTTCGATACAGATACGATAACGATATATCTTTCAGCCCTAGTGTGGTCTTTGCAATAAAAATATCAGGATATTTTCTTTTTCTACTCAAAGAAGAGGTAGACTTTTACGTAATTAAGGTCTATTACACTATATATTATAAAACTAATTATTAAATATAGGTGAAAATGTTGGAAACATCTTCACAAACATGGAGAAAAAAAACTGGAGGATATTTTTCACCCTGTTTTTTATAATCAGTCAGAAGAATAGAAGAAGAATTTATATATTTGGCCACTGTTCAAACATTTGGAATGTGGAGTATACGTGCATTTATGCAAAATAACCACTTAAGAGAGTTCAGTGTTTTTAAAGATGAATTATATTATAATAAAAATATAATAAAAGGGAAGCCTTGAAAATAGTCATTTGGAAAGAGCATGATTTATCTAAAAATTAATATATAACTTCAACATTACTAATAGTTCAACAAGTATCAGTAATTAAATAAACAGTTGAAGAAGGACAGACTGATAGATTTGCAGATAAATCTTATTATTCACAGTTTTAGGCCGGTCGCCTCATATGATACACAGAACTAACTCATACATTACAGTAGATAAAAATAGGTTTATTTGCAAACAGGAGAGAAACTTAAATACTTTAATAACTTTCCAGGTGTTTCATTAGGTTTTTCAGATATTTGGACAATACTTGTTTGTATATCATGATGGGAATAAAGGTGCAAATGCCTCATAATTACTAAATAACTTCATTTTTTAAAACTTTAGTGTATTAGTCAAATTTAGAGACACTCCCCACATCATTCTTTTGGTGATATCACAACTTAACACTCATTTCAGTGAGAAAAAAAAACATAGTTATGAATAATAACACTTATAACTAACTAACTGATGTCGCTAGAAACATAACTTCCGGTACAGAGACTGAGTTTAGTTTTTATACTTATTAGATATCACTGATCCTGAATAGCAAAGGGAAATAAAAAAGCACACCAGACAAAAAAAGAGGTTAGAGATTTTAAACTGTTTTAGTCCAAATAGAAGTTGAGGCTGGACAGTCACCTCACATGATGTTTTGACACTTCAGACTAGAAAATTGATCAATTACAAACATTTTCTGGAAAGTTAGAGTGGTTTTGCATGTGGAGAAGGTATCAGGCACAGATATTGTCTTTTTTTAAACTGTGCTCTTTTCATTTCTCAGATCAAATACAAGGAAGATGGGAAGAGAAAAATGTCCACTTCGCTGTACTCCACGCTCACTGATACGACAGAGACCAGCTTCGCCAGAGAGATGACCGACATGATGAGCGAGGTATTTAACTCTTATCCAGCCACAGTTATAAAAAATAAGATTATTAGAAATAGAGTCTCAGAGAGCTGCAGTCAGAAATCGTTTTGATTCGTTATAAATAATCAGTGTGCCATTCTCCAAAGCTCTCTGATGTTTTTATACCTCAGACTCTTACCTGAGGACACATTAGCATCAGGAGGATGTTTGTAGTGTGTCTCAGAGGAAAGGTGTTAAAAACATCTCATCTGTGGATTAGGACAGACTTTTCAGAGTTGGGTATCTCTTGGTTTCACGTGTTGAAGATTTTCCTCCCTCCTCTGTTTTTTTTTTCCAGAATAAATACAAAGAGGGCGGAAGGAGGAGCCTCTCTCAGAGTTTCTACTCTCAGCTTCCAGAAACCAGCGAGACTCAGTTTGTGAAATCAGTGTCTGAGCTGCAGAGCGAGGTCAGATTAACCTGCTCTCATCGGCGTTTTTCATTCATTCATGTAAAAATAATAACATTTTTAAAGAAAGAGTTTATGTGTTTCTCGTTTAGATGAAGTACAAAGAAGCAGGAAAGAAAGGAGCATCCATTTCTCTGTACTCGACTCTGCCCGAGACTCTGGAAACTCAACACGCTAAAGAGGCTTCACAGCTGCAGAGTCAGGTACACACACACACACACAAACACACCAACACAAAGAGGAAGACTTCCTCAGCTTTTCTTCCCTCTCAGTATTTGTTTATCATGTTTGTATTTTAATTCACTAAAGTCTGATTGTGTCGTTCAGCTCGAATACAAACAAAGCTCCAAGAACGACACGTCCAGTTTTTTCCACCTGATGCCAGAAACAATCGACACTCATTTTGCTCGACAACAGACGGAGATGATCAGTGAGGTGAGACACACACCTACCCCCTCTGTACTTCTCTTCCATCCTATCTTTCTACCTACTTCCTGACCAACATACCTCCTAACCGTCCCCCCTACTTCTCTAACCTCCATCCATATGACCTATCTGTTTTTCCTACCTCCCTTACTTCCTTACCTTCCTCCCTACCTCCCTCTTTTCCATCCTAGCTCATACCTGCCCATCTACTAACTTACCTATGTACCCACCTACCTCCATACCTTCATCCTCGGTTCCGTAGCTACTTCTAAACCTACCTAGATTCCTACCTCCATACAGCTTCCTTCCTCCTCCTATCTTCCTACTTTCCTCCCTTCCTTCTTGGCTCCCAATACCTACTCCCTTCTTTCCTCCTAACCTACCTACCTGGATACCTACCTACCTACCTACTTACCTGCCTACCTAACAAGATACCCACCTACCGACCTGCCTGCCCAGATACCTTCATTCCTGGCTACCAAGCTAGGTATGTACTTACCGACCTACCTGGATATAAACACATCTACCTACTTCCCTACATACCTGCCTGGATACCTACACATCAGCCTACCTGGATACCTACCTACCTTCCCTACTTCCCTACTTCCCGACTGCCCTACCTACCTACCTACCTACCCACCTAACAACATACCTACCCACCCAAATACCTATATTCCTATTAATCAACCTACCTATTTTCCTTCCTCATTACCTACCTACCTACCTACCTACCTACCGGTAGGCTACCTACACATTTACCTACTTACCTTCCAATCTACCTTACTTACTTACTTACTTCTCTACCTGCCTACCTACCTACTTCCCTACCTACCTGGCTACCTGGATACCTACCTACCTACCTACTTACCTGCCTACCTAACAAGATACCCACCTACTGACCTGCCTGCCCAGATACCTTCATTCCTGGCTACCTAGCTAGGTATGTACTTACCAAACCTACCTGGATATAAACACATCAGCCTACCTGGATACCTACCTACCTTCCCTGATTCCCTACCTACCTACCTACCTACCTACCTACCTACCTACCTACCTGTAGGCTACCTACACATTTACCTACTTACCTTCCAACCTACCTTACTTACTTACTTACTTCTCTACCTGCCTACCTACCTACTTCCCTACCTACCTGGCTACCTGGATACCTACCTACCTTTCCTACTTCCCTACCTACCTGGCTACCTGGATACCTACCTACCTTTCCTACTTCCCTACCTACCAGGCTACCTGGATACCTACCTACCTTTCCTACTTCCTTACCTACCTACATATTTAGATATTTACCTTCCTACATACATATCAACAAACCTACCTACCCTCATTCTTACACCTGGATCTATCAACCTACCTTCCTACTTCCCTATCAGCCTATCTTTCTCTGTTTCTTCATTTCCTCCCTCCCTACTTCTCTTCCTTCCTCCCTTCCCACCTTTCTTACTTATAACTCCATACCTACCTCCTTACTTCCCCACTCATGTTCCTTTTACCCTACCTTCCTTCCTTCCTCCCTCCCTCCTTACCTACATACGTCCTTACCTTCCTACCTACCCTAGTGTTGTCTGTGTGTAGCAGGTCTATTCTTATCCTTGAGTTTATTTATTTACTGCTTTTCCAGATCAAGTACAAAGAGGAAGGGAAGAAAGAGTTGAGCACCAACCTTTACTCTCTAGTCCCTGACAACATCGACGTTCAACACGCCAAAGAGGTGACGGAGCTGCAGAGTGAGGTGAGTTATGGGACATTGTGGCTTTTGCACTCACTTAACATGGGTCCTCATGATTCTTTGTGTCCCTGTCATCCTGGACAAACTCATAAAAATGAACTTCTCACTGTGTTTTCAGGCTAAATACAAAGAAGCCGGTAAAAAACAGACATTGTCATCTTTGTATCATCGTCTGCCTGAGACTTTGGAGACGCAGCACGCCAAAGAGGCGTCACAGCTGCAGAGTCAGGTGAACACACACGACATGAGGCTTCGATATGTTGGATCAACTGAGGAGCAACATTCAACCTTTTCTTTGTCTTAATTTTTATTAGATTTTGTATAAAGAGGCCGTGAAGAAGGATCTATCGTGTCCAGTTTACCATCAGCTCCCTGACACTCTGGAGACGCAGTTCGCTCGTGAGGTCACCGACATGCAGAGCCAGGTGAGAGCCAGGGAAACATGCAGCTTATTGAGAAAACAAATCACACAAAACTCGTCTCAATGGGTCTATTTTCTGACTCTGATTGTAGATCAAGTACAAAGAGGACGGAAAGAGGAGCCTCTCTCAGAGTTTCTACTCTCAGCTGCCAGAAACCAGCGAGACTCAGTTTGCAAAGAGTGTTTCTGATCTGCAGAGCCAGGTGAGCTGACGTAAGAGTTCAGAGTTACAGGAAGAATGCAATCGATGCATCACCTTTACCTGGAAGTTTTGAACTAAGAGATCTAGAAGCTGCAGCAGTAAATCAGAGAACAACCTCACAGCCTTTGTGCTGGAAACTCAAATCTGTCAGAAAGATGTAAAAACGTCTGAACTTGTTTTTTCCAGACAAAGTATAAGAAGTCTGGGAGGCAGGAGGCCGGCAGCTCTCTGTACTCTGTGATGGCTGAAACTTTGGACACTCAGCACGCCAAGCAGGCCTCACAGTTACAGAGCCAGGTATGAAGTTTATATTTGTTGTTTTAACACGATAGAAAAAAAAAGATGTAGAAATGGATTGGTGCTGCGTCTGCAAGAGAGGGGGTTGAGTGAAAGTGGAGCTTTTATTTACCAGCTGATCGATGTTTCAACCCTCACCTGTGGTCATGAGCTGTGGGTTCATGCTGATAGCCGTGCTAGCTATGTTATAGCATGACGGTAAAGCAGTGAGACACAATGTACCCTGCTAATGGAGGGTACATAAGGCTAGAAAAGTTGCATTTTCAGTAAGAAAATGCGTTGAAATGCTGAAGCTGAAGAAAGTGAAAGGAAGCTGAAAAAGTTGAATATGAAGATGAAAATTGATAAATAAAGCTGAATATGTGAAATAAAATAGCTGAAAATTGTTGAAAAAAGCTTCAAATGTGAAAATTTGAAATAAAATAGCTGAAAGCAGTGAGTCAAAGCTGGAAATCTTAGATGTAAAGTTACAAAAGGAGTGAAAAAGTGCAAAAGCAGAATAAATAGTGAAAAAAGTAGAAGTAAAAGTTGAAGTCAGAAGAACTCAGAAGAGGCAGGAGAAGGTTTAAAAGTTAAAGTAGCAAAAAGAAGCTGAAAAGTGGAAAATGAAGATGAAAATTGCTAAATAAAGCTGAATATCTTAAGTTAAATAGCTGAAAATAGTTGAAAAAGCTCAAAATGTGAAAAAATTGAAAGTGTCAAATGAAATCAGTAAGTCAAAGCTAGAAAACCTGAATGTGAAGAAAGGAAGGAGGTAGAAAAGTGAAGAAAGCAAGAAAAAGAGAAAAGAATACAGAAGGAGAAAGTTGACTAAACAAGTAGTAAAACTGCAGAGAGGAAGAAGTTAAAGTAGAGTTAAATGGCAGAGATAAATGAGTCAAATCTAGGGTAGGAGGGATAGAAAATATGAAGGAGGGAAGTATGAAAAAGTTAGGAGTGAAAAGGAGTTAAAAAAAAAGCAAAGAGGAAGGATTTTAAGGGTGCAAAAAAATAGAGGAGATATGAAGGAGCAAATGAGAAGGTGAAACTGAAAAGAGAAAATGTAGAGAAAATATAAATACATCCATTCATATGTTTATTTTCATCCAGGGTCAGAGTTTAAAAAGAGAGTACTGTGTTGGTTTTAGGCTTTATTCTGTCCCTCTGGTTCTCCCGTGGTGGCTTAACAAGATTTAAAGCAGGAACAAAACTCTTTGTGTAAAAGGCTTGGTTTTAGGTACTGTCTCTTTAAGACTCCTCTCTCCACAAACCCCCTTTCCTCTGATTGGCCGGCCCCCTGCAACCCTTTCAGGGTGGAGCTGTGGTGTTTGAGCCTCGCCCTTACAACATGTCATAAACCAATCAGGAGGTCTTTATATGATGACATCATCGTTTCAGCAAGTCTTGAGGAGATCTCGAGTTATTTAGTGGGGTGGAACAAAAAGCTTTTCTCCCCCAATTTCCCTCTTTAAGGTTTTTTTGGGTTTCAATTCAATTTAAATTGCAATTCTAAGATATTGCAGATTTTTCTTTTTTAACACCAGTGAAAAAGTTAAGTGATGATGATGTCTAAAGATGATACCAGGAGTTTTATTTCCCCAGGAAATTCACATCACGTGTCAGTTTTGAAGATTTATTCAGCAGTAAAACATTTCAACCAGTAGTTTCTAATCTCTTTTCAAAAGCATGCTTTGAAGAGTAAAATGAAGCATTTACATATGGAATAAATACGGGAAAAAAAACAAGATTTTTGACGTAATACTTGTGTGAATCGATTTTTTTTCTCACCCCCTATGTTTAGTGATTTTTGTTCAGTTTACAGACTGAAGCGTATGAATATGTAGCGGTTTGAAAATCTGCAGACACATCTTTGAACTTCCAGAATTGTTACTTTACATCCATGTTTGAACCATAGGAGAATATACGCAGAATACCGCCCTCTTTAAACAAACTGACCCACACGTTCCTCTGCACAGCAACATTTTCTGGCTCTTTCTGGATAATTCTGAGGTTTTCCTGAAGCACTTTGGATTATATTACTCCATTTCAACGAGGCGGCTCAGTTTCATCACTTCCCAGCAATTAAGCACAACACATAACCCACCAAGTTAAATCTCCAGTTAACTTTCTGTAGAACTTTTCTTGTTACTTGTCTTCTATTGTTGCCCTTTGTTAAACTGTGTTGCATTTTTCTTCCAATAAAACTTGACTCACGGACACGTCTTTTCCGTGCAGGTGAAGTACAAAGAGGACCTGCAGAAGGAGCTGTCGTCCTCTCTGTTCTCCACCCTTCCTCAGACTCTTCAGACGGAGTTAGCCAAGGAGGTGACGGAGCTTCAGAGCCAGGTGACACAAACTGTACCTCAAAAACTTTTTCATTTTTTGAGACATTAACTTGTCTCTTCAAAGCTGCCAGACTTCAGTCATAAATACAGATATTCTAAACTCCACAGATCAAAAACTATTATTTTGTTAATGCAGAAAAAAAGACAGTATTTAATGTGACCTGTGTGTTTGATTCATGATGCAGGTGAAATATAAAGAGGGCTGTAAGAAGGACACGTCCTCGTCACTTTACCGCCTCCTCCCTGAAACGGCTGAGATCCACTTCGCCAAACACATGTCAGAGATCCAGAGCCAGGTGCAGCCTCTTTCCTCCTTTCTCACTCGTCTTTTAATCTCTGTGAACATTTTATGAAACCATTCCTATCATCCTGAAGGTGGAATACAAGAAAGATAAAGAGGATCTGCCCCACACGTTGTTCTCTCTGCTGCCCGAAACTCTGGAGACTCAGTTTGTGAAAGAAATGGCTGAGATGCACAGTGAGGTGAGAACTTTCTTTTACTCTTTTTACTGTTTCACACTTATTTATTCACCATTAGCAGCTTAGATACAGACACTTCCAGTTTAGGATGTTTTCAAGAGTTAAAGCTTTAAACAGAAACAGTTTGAGACCTTTAAGACTGTGGAACGACATGTTGTCGTTGACTTATCTCACTGTGTCGAGTGTTTAAGAGCAGAGACGGACAGTTCAGAGATAAGAGGGTCCGGATTTAACTCCACTAAACATCTGGGCCTCATCTCATGAATTCCAACAGAAGTCATGTAAAAAATGTGAGCTCGAAATATTAAGTTTATGCAAAATCAACATGGAAACGTGACTTCAAGAGTCTCACTGCAAACAAATGTTTGCTTTTTTCCTGTTTGTATAAAATGTGTCGAGAGACTGAGGCTTGAAACAGGGGAGAGTCAGAGGAGTGATGAAAAATAAATCAGAAAATGCATTAGGAGGAAAAATTAAAGAATAAATATTTTATAGAATGTGGAAATCAGGAGAGATATACAAAGAGTTGATAAAATATACAACTAAACCATGGCACAAAATAGAAATCAAAATATTGGAGTATCACAAAAAATTTGACAGACTATTTTAAGCATTTACACTTTTCACTTATTTTCTTTTTTCGATTGTTAAGACATGCTGGAAAAAATAATACGAAAAGAGATGAATGTGGTAAAAAATAAAAGATAACTCTTTTTCGGGAGTAATTTTTTTTTATATATATCTGACTTCATGCTAATAATTCCTTAATCTGATTCTTATAACCTCAGAATAATAAAAAAGAAAAGAAAAAAGTTTTTGGCCCATATGTGACAGTCACATTTAAACACAACAAATTGTTGTTGTTTTTTTCTTTTACAAATAATTCTCTCAGAACTGAAATAAATGAAAATACCATTCAAAATATTTCATTATATTCAATTTTTTCTCCATTTATTACATGTTTCTTTTCTCATTTTTGGGGCATTTTTATGACTGGTTGAAAGTAGTAGATTACTCAAATCCAATGATTCTATTGGCCAATCGAACTGATGATGTCATCGAATGGTTTTAGAAAGTAGAGCTGATAACAGCAGTCAAAGGTAGATAGGTACTGGAGCTTTAGTTATAAGTGGCCATTTACCCTATATGTGTGTGTTCGTGTGTGTGTGTGTGTGTGTGTAGGCGAAGTACAAGCAGGCGGGGAAGCAGCAGACATCATCTTCTCTTTACTCCAAACTTCCTGAGACTCTGGAGACTAAACATGCTAAAGAAGTGAGGGAGCTGCAGAGCGAGGTGAGTTTCTTTTCTTTCTGCAGCAAAAGAGCTGATTAACCAAACACAACTACCTCAAACACTATTTGATAACTTTAAAAGGATGTGTTCACAGTTTGTAGCATAATTATTTCCATTGTTCAGCTCTGAGCTTGAATTCTTTTGTTCATAAACTGTTGTCAGTTAAAGACTGATGATGAGACGTTGAGAAATACATGACACCAACTAACCCCAACTGGAACTTTTTGTTTTGGTTTAAAAAACAGGAGACATCCATATTTAAAAAGAGATAACACTGCAGTGGCATATAAAGACATTTTGAGGGACAGGGGCAAAAGAAAAAAAAGCACTCTAACGTGTGTAGTGGCTTTACAGGAGGGCAGTTAATCATGTTTTAATTGGCTAAAGGGGCAAATTAGAGTTGTTCGCCAATTAGGAGGACACTTTAACATTTATTTTGGCCCCCAAAAAGGCACTTTAGTGTATGTTTTTCAACAACTGGGTCATAACATGGGGTGACTGCCCCCGCAACCCCCCCCCTGTACACACCACTGTAACACTCGATCACGTCTGGCGTCTTTTTGAAGAGTAAAAGTCTCAATTTTATCTCTTTGCTGCAGAATTATTTTTAGATAAATGACAAGTCCATACTCACAGTTTGATCTTTTTATGCAGAGTTTGATAACAGCCTTGTGATACCAATTGAATGATCATAATCAACTTTAATCACCAGGTATGGTTGAACATACAAGGAATTAATTTTGGTACATTGTGCTCTCTTGAACAAATGATAACAATAATAAAGAATTTTGCATCTAGAATATTATCAACAACTATAAACACAAAAGAATAGCAACTAAATGAGACTAATATTTACAGGCTAAAAATATGATAATAGTGCAGTTGTGAGTAGTGCAAGGATGCAGATATTAAATGAGGTGTGTTAACAAAAGTTGCATAGTGGTAGTTAAATAAAACAATAAATGATAAAAAGAATGTATCACAATAATCACAATAAAAAGATAAAAACTTGAGCATAAACTAAGGATCCATCCAAGAGAATGTTTGCATATATGTGTCTTTGTAAAACTTGTGTGAACTGGTCCTTTGAACCCTGAGCCTTATTTTATGAGGTAACCTGTTTAAAATGCACTATAATCTCTTTCTTCTGGGTTTAATCAGGTTGTTTTGTCTCTGATTCTTTTTGTTCTTTGTGTTTGGGCAGAAAAAGTACAAAGATGAGGGGAGGAAGGAGATGATGACGCCTCTTTACTCTCAGCTCCCTGAAACTTCTGAGACACAGTTCGCTCGAGAGATGACGGAGATACTGAGCGAAGTAAGACACACTTTCTCACACACACACACAGATAAACAGCTTCCTGTTCCTGCATGTTTGAGGAATCACGTTTACAAACATCACATATACTTTATTCCACTCATTATCTGCACTTTGAGAGTGAACTTAAGTCTCTCTGAAGATCTTTCTCTCCTCTGCTTTGAGTCGGAGTCCAGCTGTTTGCTCACAGAGCAGCAAAGACTTTCTTACATCATCTCCTTTAGATTCAAACTCAAAAACAGTCTCCAGCTCACAAGCTTCCTCAAAGAAAAAAGGAAGACTTTCAAAATAAAACTCGAACTGATTCTGTCGCTTTTCATCTGGCTCTTCGTTTTGTCGATTTATTGTTGGTGAAAACAAACTCGGGGCTGGAGCCTGAGCCTTTAATCAGAGCGTGTCAGACTTTTAAAGAAGACATGCAGCCACTGAAAACAAATCATTACAGGGTTAGAGGATAACAGCTTGGTGGATTTGGTGAGATGTCACTCTGATTATCCTTTATGTCCTCTTGTTTGTAGAATAAGTATAAGGAGAGCGGGAAGAAGAGCCAGACCATCAGCGTTTTCTCCCAGCTGCAAGAAACCAACGACATCCAGTTTGCTAAAGCTGTTTCTGAGATACAAAGTCAGGTCCGGACACTTTTATTGATTTGTTTTTAAAAGAACTGGGTGATGTTGATGAATCACAATCTGACCATGAAATCTTTAATTTTTTAATTTAGACCAAATATAAAGAAGCAGGGAAGAAGGAAGCGTCCAGCTGTTTGTACTCGAAACTGCCGGAGACTCTGGAAACTCTTCACGCTAAAGAGGTTTCACAGCTGCAGAGTCAGGTGAGCAGACCAATGACTGTATATAGAATGGACAGTGTGCTTCCGCCTGTCACTGTTCTACGATTTTGAAGCCAAAAAACCCTGTTTCTCTAGCCGCCATTGTGCAGCCAGAGTCTGCGCAGTAGAGAATTTCCGGTGGAGCCAAGTAAAAAAGAGAAATAAAAATATTTATTTCTTCTTCTTCAGAAGGTTTAGTCTCCTTTTGGCTCTTTCCCGAAGTTTCTTATATCCCCGATAAAAACTACTCATGAACGGCAGCTGTCAACTATCGTAAAACGAAACTTATATCGCGGTTTTTAACGTCCAATAACTAATGAGAAACCAACTTCTCAGAAAAAAAACACCTGAACACCATGCAGCCAGAAGACAACGTCATACTACCTTAGCGTAAAGATGAGAGAAACATTTCTACGAGGTATCGTAACTTTTTAAAGTTTTCTCTGCTCATATCTGGAATACATGGGGAGGCGGGGCTTATGACCAATACTGCAGCCAGACACCAGGGGGCGGGGCATCTGCTGGAAGCTTCGGTTGGAGCCGAACGTCGTTACGTCCACTCATTATACAGTCTATGGTCTCAGGTGACAGAGGTACAGTAATAAACTGTGCTGCTTTAACTAGAGATGTACAATACCTAATTATACCCAATAACTTCATAGAAGCTGTTACATGTTTAAATCTGCTGTAAATTTGAGGATTTTATTACCAGGCCTGATGATGAACGACTCACATTTTTAGCCTCCCCCTTGTGGCCACTTGAGGAACTGCTTGGTGTTGCTCGTCTTTCTTGTCCCACTATGTGTGCAGCACTAAAACATGCTGTGGTGCACTTAGCTCACACATACATACATGCATGTAAAGTCCACTCACTTGTTAAAAATGGATTCTTACACATGGCGCCTTCTCTGAAAGTGTGTTTGGGTTTTTATAAAGCAGCTCATCTCGTCCTTTTTTTTATTCATGAGTCTTCTTCCGTGGTGTCCTTTTCAGGTCGTGTCTTTTTCTTCCCCTTGAGCCAAAGGCGGCTGTCGGAGGTCTTTTGTATTCAGTGAGAGTAGTTTATTGCCCTCTCACTGGCTGTGGCGAGGGGGGGGGGCGAGCAGGTGGACGGTCAGACCGAGTGTTATGAGATGATGGTGGGAGGCAGAGAGTGCTGCACTGTGGGGAAATGCATCCTCTGATTCACATCAAGGCGTTGTTTTTTAATCAGAGAGTAATTAACATGAAATTACACACCAGGTAATAATTCAGGAGATGGATGTGTAATCATGTTTGCTGCAGTGTTTGTTTTTTTGTAGCACACAGGATATTTGCAGTTCCTCTTTTGTTTGCCTGTTTCGGTCACTTCTGTTTGAGAAAGATTATTCAGTGGACGGAAATTAGTGTGCAACAATGTTGACATCATTCAAAGCCAGAATAGAAAGGAGGATTTATTTGATAGTTCCTGCTTCAAAACCTTAAAGAGCTGTTGTCCTTTTGACTCACACTGTCATGTTTGTGGCTGTAATCCAGGATGAACTGTTGCTCAGACTAGGGCTGAACGGTTTTAGAAAAAAATCTAATTGCGTTTTTTTTGGCAGATACAGTGATTTCAATTCGATTCACGATTTTCTTTAAATCAAACTTTAGTGAAGTTTTCACAATGTACAGTAACATTTACAAACGTGACAGAAATATATATCAAACGAATGAAACATCAAATGCTTTTACTCTAATGTGAGGATGAAAATGAAAACTGAAGGTAAGAATTGGTTCAAACTTTTAAATAAAAGTAATATGAAAAGTGGAAATTTTAAGAAATAAAGACAAAATTCTGAGACAAAAAGTCAATAACTTTTAGATTTTAAGAAATCAATTCAACATTATGTGAAAAAGACCAAACTTTCTCATTTAAGGTCAAAATTTTAAGATGACAGAAGTCTAGGATAAAAGGTCTATGTTGTGATATAAAGGCAGTGTTTGAGATTTAAAGTTTAAATTTTGATATAAAAAGTAAAAATTCTAAGACTTAAGTCAAAATTTTAAGACATAAATACAAAATTATAGGATAAAAGGCAAAAAAAATTTTAAAAGAAGACGAGCGCTGAAGGGGATCAGGAGAGCAGATGCCGACGGTCAAACAAACAAAAAAATAAATTATATTTACATTAAATTCACACTGTTTTATGTTGAATGCTCAGTTACAAATATTGGAGAAAAAAAAGGATTATTGGATAAAAACACTCAAGGGAAAAATCCAGACATTTAGTCCAGCATCAGAGGGTTAATATCATGAATTTTCATATCCCGATCATAGACTGTATAATGAGTGGACGTAACGACGTTCGGCTCAAACTGAAGCCTCCAGCAGATGCCCCGCCCCCTGGTGTCTGGCTGCAGTATAGGTCATAAGCCCCGCCTCCCCATGTATTCCAGATATGAGCCGGGAAAACTTAAAAAAATTACGATACCTCGTAGAAACGTTTCTCTCATCCTTACGCTAAGGTAGTATGACGATGTCATCTGGCTGCATGGTGTTCAGGTGTTTTTTCTCTCTGAGAAGTTAGTTTCTCATTAGTTATTGGACGTTAAAAACCGCGATATANCATAGACTGTATAATGAGTGGACGTAACGACGTTCGGCTCAAACTGAAGCCTCCAGCAGATGCCCCGCCCCCTGGTGTCTGGCTGCAGTATAGGTCATAAGCCCCGCCTCCCCATGTATTCCAGATATGAGCCGGGAAAACTTAAAAAAATTACGATACCTCGTAGAAACGTTTCTCTCATCCTTACGCTAAGGTAGTATGACGATGTCATCTGGCTGCATGGTGTTCAGGTGTTTTTTCTCTCTGAGAAGTTAGTTTCTCATTAGTTATTGGACGTTAAAAACCGCGATATAGGTTTCGTTTTACGATAGTTGACAGCTGCCGTTCGTGAGTAGTTTTTATCGGGGATATAAGAAACTTCGGGAAAGAGCCAAAAGGAGACTAAACCTTCTGAAGAAGAAATAAATATTTTTATTTCTCTTTTTTACTTGGCTCCACTGGAAATTCTCTACTGCTTCAAAAACGTAGAACGGTGACAGGCGGACGCACGCTGTCCATTCTATATACAGTCACTGATCCCGATACGATAACTTATATCTTTCAGCACAAATTGGAAAGTCACATTTTTATCACATAGTCAACAGGAAGAGGTGAAATAGTACAGTTTATAAATGTGTCAGTGTCTTTTAAAGAGATTGAATCATGTGATGTGTTTTTTATTTACTGTCTTCCAAAATGACCTTAATTTGTTTCTTTATTTAATAAATTCGTCCCATTAGCGACAGTGGATCCCATTTTTAAACCGCTTCAGAAACTATCACAGACGACTCTTTATCTCCACGAAACATTTCTTCACTCGTCATTCTGGAGTCGTTCCATGTATGTGAAGAGGTTTGTTTGTTTTTTCCACAGAAATGACAGCATATGTGGTTTTTCTCTTGCATTCTGCGGTCCAACTATTGATGTCCAATACGCTCCACTCCCCTCGCGCTGATGCTTTTCTTCATGCTGTGAGCACCGAGCTCACCCACTTCTGCTAATGAACACATGCCGTAGTAGGCAATAGACTACAGATCAATACACTCACAGGAAACCTCTTTCACTCACATGTACAAGACACACACACACACACACACACTCATACAGAGAAACACCATTTTGGTTTGGAGATCCTGGCAGTGATTGTGATGCAGAATGTACCAAAAGCAGGAGGAGGAGGAAGAGGAGGAGGAGGAAGGACAGGGAGGAGATGATTGTGCCACCAGAGCCAGGAAGATTGTAACACCTTAGCAACAAACAAGCCAAGCCTCCTGCCGAGGAGGAGCCACACAGAGCCACACACACACACATTAACCCCTCACATCCCAACTAAAACTAGCTTATATACAACACTGCATTTCAAAGCTTATAACTGAAGAACCATGAGCTCAAAATTCATCAGTGACACCTCATTTCACAAATTAAAATCTCTTTTTTCAGAAAATGTCATGTTTTAATATATGACTAAAGTCCACATCAGGATAAATGATGCTGAAACACTTTTCTCCTCTTCATCTTTTGTAACCGTTTTTGAAAATCAATCACCTCAAGATGCTTTATGCCAGATATAAAACATCCTGCATGTCACTTCTACACCTTGTCATCTACATCTGGGTGAAATTTGAGCTTTCTAGATAAAAAGTTGTAGGAGTTAGAGAGTTTTTAGTCTTAGGTGTCAAACACCAGCAGATGAGTCCTCATTTACCACAGTCGAGTCTGACGACTTCGCGCAAACAAAAGCAGCTGTATCAGTGCTCAGTGTCTTCTTTGCAGTCAACTTTGCTCAAAACCAAAAATCATGAAATTAAAGTTCCTAGTCACAGATTCTACTTCTTTTGTTGTACTCATGAATGTGAATGAAGAACGTACGGCAACAAATCGGTCTCGCCAATGATCTAAATGGCTATGAGCAGCATATGTGTGGACAGTAAGGTAGTTGGTTAAGTGTCTGAATGATTGACAGAACTGTACGCCAACAAATGACCCTCCAATTGAGCTGTTATGCAAGACCACCATGCGCTATGGGCTTGTTGTCTATCACAAGCTGTCCTGGGATGAAAACTTTGTGCAGCTCAGACCCCAAGGAAAACAAACACACCCAGCTTTGACAGATTGACACTGAGGAGGAAATGCTCTAAGACTGTGAAGCTTCTGTTATTGATGAGAACGGACACGACAGACGGACAAACAACGGACTTTACAAGAGAAATTTCACCACTTGGAATAATTTGATGAAACAACACTTTTGATATGTTTGAACTCTGGATTCCTCTGGTGGAAAGGAGAGAGAATATTCAGTGTACGGGCGTCAGGATGTGACGTAATGACCCCCAAAACAGGTAGGACGTCCAAGTTATCTGAGCGATTCTGTCACTAATTATGTTTTGTTGGTGAAGAAAACTGTAAAACAAACTTAGAGACTGAAATGTGAAGAATCTCAGATTTCAGTTTAACGCATCCTAGTTTTATACTTTAAAGACGTCGCACAAATGGCGAATGGTTCACCGCCACCCCCAGTGGGACACAAGAGGTTAATACACACACATTTGTGCAGAGACAGACAGATGGGTGATGTTGAGGAAACTATTCTGGCAGCTGCATAAATGAAACCGTGAACACACACCACACCCGAGTGCCTTTTTTTCTTCCATCCACACACACCCATTTCCAGTCAAATTGTCTCTCCCCGTTTCCTTCTTTCCTCCCCCCTTTTTGCTGCTGATCTTTCCCCCCCTCATTTAGCGGGTCCAGCTCGTGTGTGCACTGCTGCTCCACCACCAACCGTCACCCGCTGCCTCCCCCCCTCCTCGAGGAAGACGTAGGGGAGGGGATGAGCAATAAAGAGCTGGGACCCTGCACAGTCTGAGAGGCAGCCACACAGATACAAGGAGAGAGAGGGAGACTCTCTCTCTCTCTCGTTTATTTCCTCCCTTTCTGCTCTTCGTCCTAGGAAGACGTAACATACCTAACGAATAACCTTGCTCCTCCCCGCACGTCTCCCTCCCCTGTGACCTCTCCGTCTCTCTCTCTCTCTTTGCGTCTCACACTCTCTTCTTCTTCTCGTCACGTACACTCTCCAACACACGTACGTACTCACACTCAGTGTGCATGAGTGTGTGATGTGCTTTGGACGGCGTCTGTATCGGGTGGCGGAGCGGTGACTCTCCTCTCCGTGTTGTCATGCCTGACGCCTGATGCTCAGAGGACACGGCCCGGGAGACAGCGAGAGGGGCGTGATGGCCGGACGCGCCCTGACTCGGTCATGCATCTCCCCACACATCAACCCAACAGGCGACCGTCGGCATCTGCTCTCCTGATCCCCTTCAGCGCTCGTCAATGTCCTTCCTGTGCTCGCTCTGAATGGACGCCGCTGTCATCGCACGTGTGGATTTGCAATGATCAGGACTGGACCTCGCACCGCTGCTCTGGGCCACGCTGCTCTGGGTTGACACTGATGAATTTTTAAAGACTTCACCTTCTCAGCTGCTGTTGATCATATTTCTGGATGACGTATGATGCGGGGCTGTTATTATTCTGAATCCAATCAAGGATGGACAAGAGGGGGTGCTACATGTACAGAATAAGGTCAAGTAAATAATTAGCATCAGGATCAAGGCGTCCATAATGAAGATTTATTCGCCTCAGTGGTGGAAACATTTTAATTGGGTGTTCTCGAAGAACAAAAGAGCTGATTGGACTGCACTGACTCAATGTTGAAGGTTGTCAGGAAGAGATTTCTTTTCTGTATCCAAACGATGAGTAGAAATCCGTGACTGAAATTGAAAACTGGAAACAAAGAAGTAGGGATTTGGGGGATGGCTGTTGAATCTTCCAAGGAGAAACTTAATCTCCCTCCATGTAAGTTTTTGCCGTCAGATTCTCTCACATCCCCCCGCGCTGGCAAACCGTCAGTGGTTCATGTTGCTCTGTCTGGTTTCATTCATCCACTGTGTGTCTACTGAAGCCTGTACACATGAGCGGAGGCGGCGCCCTGCAGCAACGCACCACCTACCTCATCTCCCTCACCCTGGTCAAGGTAGAGGCCGTGGAGGAGAATGGAGGGGAGGCCAAGAGCAGCACCCAGGGGAAGGAGGTGGAGGCCGAGCAAGGAGGAAGGGCAGGGAGAGAGGAGGCGGGAGGTTACGCTCCTGCACAGGCGGAGAACGGAGCCGGGGTTGTTCCAGGACAACCGCAGAAGGCTGAGGGGGCTGCTGTCGGGAGAGACAGGAAGTTGACAGAGGAGCTTAAAGATGGAGAGAGGAAGCCTGTGAGCCCGCTGAAGGAGAAACTTCCCTCCGAGAAGCCGACAGGCGGCCTCTCCTCACCGTCACCCGCTGAGAGGGTGACCAAGTCTGTGGAGATCGACTTCACACGAGTTGAGAAGACGCTCATCCCAGAGGCGACGCAATGCAGGTCGCCCTCGCTGACCAGAGCGCCCCAAACGGAGGTTGTGGAGCCCAGTCGCACCCCGACCAGGACCAGCCTCCCCATACGCCCGGTCGGGCAGCGGCCAGTGAGTCTCCTAAAGTCTCACAGCAGCGTCACCACCCGAGGACGCGAGTCCAGAGAGGGCAGAGAGCGCAGCCCGACCTCAGCTCAGAGCCTGGACCGCAAGGACTGCCGCATGCAGACGCGTTCGCCGGGCCCCTGCAGGGCCTCATGGGCCGAGGCGAGCAGGCCGGACGGATGGAGGGACATGCGGGATGAAGCTCAAACCGGACTCCCTCTGGAGATTAGTGGCAGCATGGCTGCAGTGATGAGAGACATCCCCAGGAAAGACAGACTAAAGACGGGGTCTGCGTCCTTACCTGCGCCTGCGACTCAAGCCGCCAAACCGGGCCGCAAAGGTAAAAGCCGCACTCTGGATAACAGCGACCTGAACAGCCTCTCTGAAGACCTGGGTCTGGCCAGGGAGGCCCAGCAGGCCCAGCAGGGCCAGAGAGGATCCGCTAAAGATAGAAAGATGCTAAAGTTCATCAGTGGCATTTTCACAAAGAGCAGTTCAGGGGCAGCGGGGTCATCATCCACAGCGCCCCCTGTCTACATACAGAGGGACTCCAGTGAGGAGGAAGGTAGGAGAACAAACGCACACACACGTAGACTTCTTCTGATTCAAACACCAATGTAGGAAATGTCTCTGAGGCAAACTTAGAAACGGGAACATCATGCACTGATTCGGTTTAGTGACATTCACAATTAACAGAGGAATCTGACAAGTTTGAAAACCAGAACATAATTTATTATAGACAGTAATTAAACAAGGCGTTCATGTCAAAGAAAACCAACTGTTGCCAAGGTAACCAAACAAAAGTATAGCCTAAACAGGGAGCTGGGTAAGTATGGAGCCTCCCTTTCCTATCTCCCTCCTCGAAGGCACTTACGAGTCTGATTTTACGGACATCAGGAGAACACTGGGGCTCGCCAGACCACACCCACTTACTCCTGAAAACAAAAAACTACAATAACCAGCAAACAGGCAACCAGTTGGGTTGTCACAGAACTACAAGTCCAGGGAAAGATAAACTTCACCATGAAATCCTTTTTTCTTCCTTGTAACAAAAAAGCAGGAAGTCAAACATCTAGTTACTCAGGAATGATCTGAAATCAAGGCAGGAAAACAAAAACTTATTCCATTTTTTGAAAGCCATGATAATAGCCAACAACATTGATGTAGCAGGCGCCAAGAATTTGACTTCAGTTTCATCTTTAAATTGAGGATTTTCTATGGGTTTCGTGGACCCAGCAGGTGGAAGAGGCTGCTGCTATTGTTTGACTTCTTTCCTCAAAACCAGTCGACTTCTTGCAGCTTCCTGTCACTGTGCACTGCAAAAAAGTGGAATCTGAGCAAGTTTTAATGTCTTATTTTTGGGGAAAACTGTATTTTTAGACTTAATATGAGCCGCATGTACCAGACCAGTCCAGTTAAATGTCTTGTTTCAAGTTATTTTAAGACAAAAATGATGTTTGAGTTGCTTGTAATGAGTAAAAAATCTTCAAATGGGGCAAGAAAGTAGTTTCTTGTATTAAAACATTTCTTACCCCATTTGCATGTTTTTTTTACTCATTACAAGCAATTCAGACACCATTTTTGTCTTTGAATATCCTGAAATAAGACATGAATCTGGACTGAGAAGGGGAATGTGGCTCATATTAAGCCTAAAAAGACATTTTGTACTAAAAATGAGGCATAAACACTTGCTAAGATTTCATTTTTTTTTGCAGTGCACCTCTTGTGAATGGACACAAATCTTCTCTTTTTTGCTCTCTGACATGATTTTATTGATATCTCTCCTCCTGCCTCTGAAACCACAAACTAAATTAAAGTTCTCTGTTTTCTTGGGAATCTGCCATTTGAATTTGCGATTCAGCAAAAACCAGGAAAGATAAAATGGTATCCAAACATCTCGCTGTCAAGCTCTTGGGGTTGAACTAAACGTACGATAAGGACCCATTATCGGAGTCGCTCCTGTCTCCAGCTCCTGCCAAACATCAGCCTCCTCATCTGTGCAGGCATCCATTTCAAATGAGTCAGGGTGGGGTTGGGTGGGGTTGATCCTTTCAGAAAAACCACACACAAGACACGTTTACAGGCTACAGCGCCGTCACGAGACGTTTCCCGAAGCCATGTGCGACTACAAATTTATGACAGATGACGCTCTTTGATGTGAGAACTGACAAAAGGAGCATCTTGGACGGTCTTAATCTAATTCCCCTCAGAGCGAAGGGAGATTTCACACCGCTGGAGGGGTAATCTCTCACACACCACACACACACACACACTTAGGAAGCGAGCCCAGCTTGGTTTTAAATCTCATAATGAAGTCAAAGGGGAGAGGAGCTGCTGGTGTGATCAGCTCTGCTCCCGGTGATTTCTCGCTTGGCTCCAGTTCAGGAAAGCCGGAAGAGGGAACGACACGAGGCGATATCTGTCACCCACGTTCAAAAAAAGAAGGGAGGAACATTTCTAATCCCGTCTTTGAGAGTCCACCCACTGCCACTGTTTTTACATCTCGTCTCATCTGTGTTGGGCTTAAAATGTAAATTCACACCAGTACGTTTTTTAAGAATTAGCATCAGAGGTTTGAGCTGCTAATTTCTCCCCTCCTGGCTGTGTGTCGACGGCTGCAGCGCACAACAGAGCGACTCTTTCAGACAAACATGTTTGCTCAAAGAAAGAGCGAGTGTCAGCCTGTGGGAGTGAGCGAGCGAGCTTGTGTGTGTGTGTGTGTTTAATACATTCATTCACTCATTGTGTATTCACACTGTTACACATGCACACTGTGGATTCGCTCAAGTATAGTGAGACTAGCCTTGCCAGCTACACACACATACACATATGCGCGCAAACATACACACAGTCAGGGCAGGAGGAAGTGTTGCCATGGCAACCGGCAGGACTGCTGCTTCTGCCGCTGCTGCTGCTACAGAGGCTGATGAAACCGAGGGGGTGGAGGAGGATGGGGAGATGTAGTGTGTGTGTGTAGTTGGTGGATTTATGTGTGTTTGTGTGTGTGTGTGACCGGGCGTTGACACAGGCTGAGAAGGTTCTGACGAATAAAAAGAAATAAGTTGCAGGATTGTCAGTTTGAGATGAGAGCTACAGGCGATACTCACACACACACACACACACATGGAGAGTGGGGGGTTTCAGTGGATCACACATGGTCGGGTTGGAGCGTGGGTAATTGGCTTTCTGTGGAAATCTGTGTGTCGAAGCAGCACTAGGATCACACTTGTCTGATCACTTCTGGCAACAGCAGCCGGCCATAAAGAGAGCTTTGAGTCAGAGAGACAGACAAAGATACACACAGTGCCAGTTTGAGTGTGTGTGTGTGTGTGTGTGTTCCTCTGTTGCCCTTTTTCCCAGGGAGTCGCCCGCAGCGGCACCTCGTGTGTAAGCTCCTTTTTCTCTCAACTGAAGCCCATCACAACCGTCTGTGAGATTCTGGGGTTCTGGCTCGAGTATAATCATCAGAATTATAATTTAAAAGCTTATAAAGAGGATCCACAAAGTGTGTGAAACAAATGAAGGTATAAAAAAAAACCCTGGAGGAGACACTGGAAGATTTTTCTACGCATAAACTCAAATTCTTGACTAGAACCAAGAATATACAACACGTATTGGACGGCACTTTCTGCACTCCAAAAACTAAAATCTAGACAAATGTTTCTGCTACATCATTGGTAAAAAAATGCTTCATTGTGACCCGTCTTTTTACTTTAACTCAGTATGAGCCACATTTACCAAACAAATCCAGAAAACAAATAGCCTTAACATTCACACAAAGTCAGCTGTAGCCACTAAGCTCATTGGTGAGACCTATTAATTGCCATCCGTCCTCATTCTCAAGCATATGAGCAACAGAAGAGGTACAATCTGTGACTGGGAACCACTATTTCATCATTTTTGGTAAACCCTTCCATAAAGAGAGTAAAGTTGATTAAAAAGAGGACACTGAGCACTTACGAAGCTGATTTTGGCTGATCGATTTTGTTTGTACAGAGTCTTCGGACAAGACTAAAAACTAAGTTCGTGACTGGAACCAAGAATATGCAACACGTCTATGCTCCAAGAACTGAAATCTAGACAAATGTCTCTGAGTAATTATTGGTAAAAAATGTCTTATTGTGACTTTACTTATTACCTTAACTCAATGTTGGCCACTTTCAGAAAAAAATGTCTGATTTCAGGACATCATAGGACAAAAGTGATGCCTGAATTTCATGTAAGAGTAAAAAGCCATATAAATTAGTGGTATGTGATTTGGTATAGATCCAATACCAAGTACATGGGTCAATGACGTGACGTCCCTTTTTTGTGTCTGAGTGCAATATTTCCTTCCATCATGAATTGAGTATTTCATCACATGTATTTCTTTATTCTATGAAACCTGTGTTATTTGAACACATCTTTATACTATTAAAATATTACATGTTTTTTTTAGTTTTGGTTCCTCAAACCCCCAAAATGTCAGGTGGTGCAACCGTCCTGACAAGTATCCACAGTAATTAAACTCTAAAAATTGAATGTCAGTTATTGTAAATGGAAATTAAGAATACAGTGGCATTATTTTATGCTTGAACCTTTTTAAATAAAAACATTCTTTGCAAATAAAAAGAATTTTAAAGCTGTTGAGAAACTTAAAAAACTTTTGTCCCGTAATTTTCACCTTGTCAAATGTCAGGGTGGTGCAACCGTAACATTAGACTTTTATTTTAAAGTGAAGAGAATAAAACAGGAAACAGGAAACTGCATCAGCCAGAGGAGCCCAAATGACATTTGTGACCAAGTGCGCTCTTCCGATCTTTTCTCTGAAATACTGATAAAAAAGGTTTTTTCACTTCATTGGTGACTGGAACAATTTCCATGTCAGGTGGTACAACCAATGTAATAATGTGAAATGTTATTTTAACATCAAATTATTTATCTTATTCACAAATAAAAGAAATAAAACACACAAAAAGAAAATGTATGAGTCACTACAGACACTTGAGAGATACTTGCCAATAATTTCACTCAGAAAAAATAACAGGAACATATAAATATATTTTCATATATTTGGTTGCGCCACCTGACATTTTTGGGTGCTCAAATTAAAAATACTAAAAAATAATGAACCTAAAATCTTTGAAATGTTGGTCAACTACTGAAATCTGTTAGAAAACATAATTCTTCTCTCAGAAATATGTTTTTTATCCATTTTCAAAGAACTTAAAAAATAAGTTTTTAGACTCTCTTTTTGTCATTGACCCACACACTAAAACTACTGTTCCTGTGCATGACTGAAAGTGATTTGGTCGTTGGAAAAGGTGAGTAAGAACTCTGTCTCAAAAGATGGAATATCATAAGACGTCAGTGCGTGATCCAGTCAGATTACTTATGCACATATTTCAGCTCCAAATACGACATCACCAGCCCGAAATGTCAGTGCTTGGAGTGACAGTTTCTTAATTGCATCAAGCTTTCTAATGCAGTCGACGGAAATAGACCCTGAATCTGTTGAGGTTTATGATTTTCAGTTGCTGTTGACGACACTTTTATGGTCAGTTGTAGAGTTTAGCGTAAACCCAACCTTCTGTGTGTTACAATAAAGTCTGTCCCCAAAAACTTCAGCTTTCCAAAGTTACCTAAAGGTTGAAATGACTCGAACACAAAAAAAAAAAACCTCCATGAGTGTTTTATTTATAGCTGGGCTGTTGTGATACGGCACTTCAGTTTTAGCTCAGCGTAACTAATAAACTGGCAACTGTTGGGTTTTTTTTTGTGTCTGTGTGAGTTTCCCCTCAGGCTCAGTCTCTTGGTTTATTCTGGTCTGGAGCTGCAGCTGGGTGTCTGGGTGTGAGCATCACTCCACATTGAGGCCGTGCCACCTCCTCTGCCCCGTGGCGACCTTGGCACAGCTGTGTGCAACTCGACTCCTTTAGATTACTGTACTGTCTGCTCTCTGTTCGTGTGTGTGTGTGTGTGTGGATGTTCATGCGGTTTGTTCAGCACATTGGACAACAAAATTCTGCAGCCAGCACATTTAAAGCGCCTCATTTCAGGGCTGAAGGATTAGTTTGTTAGTCTGTTGGCAGAAAATCTAACAGGGTGATCATCAGTTAATCATGTCAGGGATGTTTTTCTGGTTCCAGCCTCAGAAATGAGATTTTAAGTCGTGTTTTTTTATCACCAGAGAGTGAATATCTTTGACAAAATGTTTGTCCAGATCATTTATATCAAGTTCGGAGTAAGTCTTTGTAGTACAACCAAATTAATTGCTTGGTTCTCCATCTTTTATCTCTCAAATATTTTCCTATGATCTGGCCTCTTTCCCTGAACTTATCTGCCACCAAACATTAAAAGAAAGTCATCACACCAGGGAACATACTGTAACATTGGCTTGTCCGGCTTTGTTTTAGTCTAAGGGTGAATTCCAATTCCTGTCTTAACCCTCAATCTCAAAATGCGCACTACCACCAAGTGTAAGTGCTGTCCTGATTCTCAGAAAGTTAAGGTTGAGGGTTAAGTTTGAGGCTGTATCTCCCTCAATACTGAGATTCTCCGACACCACCCTTGGGACTAAGGGACATCCAGAATGCATTGCATATTGTCGGTAAATAAACATGGCGTCCAAAGCGGCAGAGAAGGCGAGCTACAAATATAGTATTTTCTTTGTTAATGGAGATATAAATATTAGGAAAACCATTGTATTATCTTAGTTTAGACCCATTTTATGGATTATTTACCTCGTCGTTGCATAACATTTATTTTTATTTTACGATCTTTTGTCAATAGCGTCCGGTGCGGACAAGCCATGTTCCTATCGTTTAAGTTAGTAAACATTACAAAATGGTCATTTTTCTCCGTGGTAATGTTGTTGTTTATCAAGATAACAGCCTATATAACATGCTTGTGCCGATAATGGTATAAGATGACCGGGCTAATGTCATCTCCTGTAGCCGCAGAGTTATGTAACGATAGTTATAGCTGGTGTTTACCTTTCAATAAACTATGGTATGCTGTGACAGCTGAATATGTCCGTGGTTGTGTTATTTATACAGATATTTTTTTGATAACGCTAACCGAAGGAATAACTGACAGACAGTCCACAACAATTTCATTTGCATTTAAGGGGTGTCCCATTTCTAAGTCACAAGATAGCCCTTAACACTTGGTTTTGAGGGCTACTAAGATTGAGGGTTGAGCTTGAGGGTTAAGATTGAGGGTTAAGAAAGGAATTGGAATTGGGCCTAAGTCAGAATTGGTCCACCTCTCTGCTTACTTTCATTCGTCCTGCGAAAGTAGGAAGAGCACACACCCTCTCTCTTTTATGTGAAATTAGAACAAAGGCAGAAAGAGCACACCTTCTCTCAAAATCATGGAAATGTAAAGCCAAGGCAGGCTGAGCACACCTCCCCACCTCTTTCATTTGAATATAGAGCAAAGTTTGAAAAAGACACCTCCTTTTCTGGTCAAAGCAAATGCAGAGAGAGCACACTGCCTCACTCTCATGGGCATGCATGTAAAGCCAAGGCAGGGAGAGCAGCAGCAAAGACCTAGAACAGAACAAGATAGTGAGACACAGCAGAAAAGGAGTTGAAGGGTTGGAGAAGGTTTGTAAAGACGTTTTCAGGTGAAGCAGGTAGAGCATCAGCTTTCCAAAGATGCTCAACATCAAATGCAGAATCAGTAATCAGTGGAAAAGGACAGAAAAACACCTCCTAAAGATTCAGACCTTCAAACCGTCTCAGATAAACACGTCTGAGCTGCATATAAATCAGATATTTCTGCCTGGAGCCTTTAAGAAATGATGATGATCTTTAGGTTTTGACATTTCACAGCCTGGAGGTGAATCAGTTAATCAATCAGGAAACGATCAGATTAATCCCTGAGAAACTTCTTTCAGCTCCGGTTTCAGATCCAGGACTTTGCGAGTGTTTGACAGGCAGCTGAACTTCAGAGGTAAAAGCAGCGTTTCATACACAGCTGCCTGTCATTTACAGCACGTGGGAGGTAAAGTGGGTAATGACTGGTGTGGCTGTACCCTGCTGGACCCCCCGCTGTGCCTTAAAGGTTACATTCATTAAACTGACCTGCCAGGACATATGTGTGCGTGCAGCGAGCGGCCGCCGCCAGCAGCTGTGTGATTTATGGCCGATGTGACAGCTGCTCTTTTTACTGCGCATGATGAAAATGATGAATCCTGCTCCGTGTGTCCGCACCTCATCCGCTGACGGTTTGTCTCTGTCTGTCTCCCTCCAGTGAATATCGCCAACAGCCAGGAGTGGACGCTGAGCAGAGCCATCCCAGAGCTCAGACTGGTGAGAGAGCAACACACACACACAACACACACACACACCTAGAATAATAACACAAAATTTTCTCCATTTAATAAACAGGATTTAAAGACAGAGCGGTATTTAGATCGACTCCTGCTGCACGTCTGACTTCTTACTCCCCTCATTACCCTCCTTTCTTCAGCTGTCCAAACAAAAAAAAAAAAGGAAAAATGCTCCAAATCCAGTTGTGCCTAAAAGTTTACACCCTCCAGCAGCCTTTTCTCAGAAAATATGAATGGTAACTTAAAAACCTTTCTGTCACTCATGGTTAGAGGTTGGGTGAAGACATTTATTAACAAACAACTGTGCTTACTCTTTTTAAATCATAGTGACAACAGAAACTTCAAAAATGATCAAAAGTTTGCACACCCAAGTTTTTAATTCCTATGTCTTTAACATCAATAACAGCTTGAAGTCTTTTTTGCTCGTTGTGGATGAGGGTCTTTATTTTCTCAGATGGTAAAACTGCCCATTCTTCTTGGCAAAAAGTCTCCAGTTCGTGTAAATTCTTGGTCTGTCTTGCATGAACTGCAGGTTTGAGATCCCCCCAGAGTGGCTCAATGATATGGAGGTCGAGAGACTGAGATGGCCACTCCAGAACCTTCACTTTATTCTGCTGTAGCCAATGGCTCGCCACTTTGAATCCTGCATCTTCCACTTCTTAATTAAAATTTGAACACTGCTCATTGACATCCTCAAATCCTTGGATATCTTTTTATATCCTGTTTTATTCAGTGGATTAACTTTTCCTGCAGATTATTTGACTTTTTTTTATTGCTTTCTCTATGACTCTAAATCTAGAAATGTCAGTGCAGCACTGAATGAAAGATGCAAGTGTCTGTCAGGAGCTTAGAAACTCACTGAGCTTTTATACACACACACTGATTACAAGCAAATAGATCACAGGTGAGGATGGTTACCTGTAGTAGACATTCAAACACATTTGTTTTAACTTTTGTGCATTTATTTTTTTGTGTAAACTTCTTAACAGGGTCAATTTTTGTGGGAATCATTAAACCAATTCAGAAAGTTGCAAAAATTGTGAAAAATGTGATGAATAAACAGTTAAAAGTGGTAAAAATGGCAAGAAAGTTGGGATTAGACTTGGAAAATGGTCAGTTTGTTGCAAAAAAATGGACAAAAACCACAAAAATTGGCAAGAAAATTTGGAGTTAATCTGGTAGATAGTGAGAAGGTTTAAAAAAAAAGAGATAGTTAATGATTGTGGACAGAATAGCAGGAGTGATGGTTTTTCATGGAGATGTAGATTTGGTTATCATTGGCGAAACAGTTGAATTTGGGTCTGTGAGGAGAGAAGCATGTACGGGATGAATGTGAGGGGGCTGAGCACTGAGCCTTGAGGGACGCCATGTGGAACTGGGATTTGCAGTGATGCAAATCGATTGATGCGGATGTAGAAAAATCTTATCGGAAAAGCAGGATTTGAACCAAGGAATGCTGAGCCAATGGATAATTGCAGACTGAGGGCGGAGTGGCTGAATTTAACTTCAAAAAGCCTTATCAAAGTAGATGAGTTGTTGTATGAAAAGCCATGTCAGCGGTCTGCTATTTAACCTGCTCCAAGAAAAACTGCATAGAAACAGTTACTGTTCTTGTTGATAGTCTTTTTCACTTTTTATGCCACGAACATGCATGAAACTACTTCCAATCTGCTCTATAACATGTAGCAACTCTTCACAGGAGCTTTAATAAACACCAAATGATGTAAATTTAGCAGCAACAATTGGCAAGAAAAATTGTGGAGGAAACGTTTAAAAATTCATAGAGTAGCAAAAATGGTGAAAGAAGTGACAAAAAACAGTGAATAGTGGTAAAAATGTGCAGTCAACAAAATAGCAAGAAAGTTGGGATTGGACTCTGAATATTTCTGAATATACTTGTCGTAAAAAATGGACAAAAAGTGGCAAAAATGGGCAAAAACAACAAACATTGGCACAAAAACTAGGAGTAAACCTGAGAAAATAATGCAAAGGGATAAAAAAATGGACCAAAGTGGCAAAAAAAGAGCAAAAAGTGTCAAAAGCAGGCAAAACCAACAAAAATGGCAAGAAAATTGGACTGATTAAAGGAGTTATTGATTAAATGATGACATGATTAAGTGGCAAAAAAGAGTGAAAAGTGACAGAAATGGGCAAAAATCAACAAAAATTGGCAGAAAAAATGTTTGAAGGAGAAAGTGACAAAAACCAGTGAATAACGGTAAAAATGGCCAAAAGCAACAAAAATGGAAAGAAAGTTGGGATTAAACTTGGAAAAAAGCCAGTTTGTTGAGAAAAATGGACAAAAATTGGAAAAAAGAGTGAAAAGTGTCAAAATGGGCAAAAACAACAAAAATGGCAAGAAAATTGGGAGTATCAAAAGAATCAAAAAATGGTCCAAAAGTGTCAAAAATGGGCAAAATTGGCAAGAAAATTGGACACTACAAGAAATTATCAATGCCTTAAAAGTCTTGTGATCTGTTCAACAATCTATTCAGATACGCAGGAAACTGGAATGTGAAATCACCGAAATAATGAGAAGATATAAAAAAAAAGGTCCAAAGTGGCAAAAAAAGAGAAAAAAGTGACAAAAACAAGAAAAAAAGGCAAGAAAATAGGACTAATTGAAGGAGTTATTGATTGAATGATGAAACGATAAAGTGGCAATAAAGTGTGAGAAGTGGCAAAAACTGGGAGTAAACCTGGGAAATAGTGAGTTAGAATCAAAAAATGGTCCAAAACTAGCAAAAATGGACAAGAAGTTTTAAAAAAAAGAGTAAAAAGTGTCAAAAATTTTGCCTTAAAAGTCTCGTGATCTGTTTAATAGTCTATTCAGAGATGCAGGAAACTGGAATGTGAAATCAGTGACAAAACCTGAGGTAGTTTGCTGCAGGTTTTACTCAGTCCAGTTGGTCTTTCCTCTTTAACAACACTTTAATATTGAAATAAAGTTACTGCTAAGTATCTGTACACTTCCTCTAGCTCTGGGTGTTAATGTGTTGATGGGGAAACAACAGCGTGAAATAAAAGCAGTAATTAGACGTCTGCTGATGGAAAAGTCAACACGTTCCTGCTGAAAGTTTGTGTTGAGCAGCTTTAACTGAGCCTAAAGGTTTTATAATTGAAACATTACACCGTGATAGAGCGTGAGCGCTCACCCCGAGTGAACTTCACGGTGTTGTATTTCCTTCTCTCTTCTCTCAGGGCATTCTGGGAAGTCTGAAAAGTGGCAAGTCAGCGCTGGTGAACAAATACATCACAGGCAGTTATGTTGCACTCGAGAAGCCGGATGGTGAGACACATGAGTACATCGTCTTCCTCACAGCGTGTTCTTTAACCCGTTCAGCGCTGAAAGAAATCTGTTCCTGCTTCATGAATTATTGATTAAAGTTTGTTTCTGCACGTTTATTTTTCCTCACTGCGCCTGTCGTTGTCTCTGTCCTCGTCAGGCGGTCGGTATAAAAAGGAAGTGCTGGTGGACGGGCAGAGTCATCTATTACTGATCCGAGAGGAACCAGGTCCACCTGATGCACAGGTGCTCCTTTATGTGTGTGTGTGTCATAGAGAGAGAGGGGGTGTAATTAGTATGCTAAACTGAAATACCTGCAGACTTCATCAATCATCCTCCTCCTCCTCTTTCAGTTCAGCAGCTGGGTTGATGCAGTGATCCTGGTCTTCAGTCTGGAGAACGAGGCCAGTTTTCAGGAGCTTTATCAGCTCTACAGTCAGCTCAACGCTCACCGCTCAGACATCCCTGTCATCGTGGTCGGCACGCAAGGTCAGAAGTGGAATCATGACTTACATTTACATCCAGAGTGATATCACTGAGCTTTGTACGAGGGCTGGGCAATTAATCACAAATTAGATTTTATTCTGCAATATTCCAATCACAGACAGTGAAATATTTCTATAACCTAAAATGTTTTAAAATATCAGCTACATTTTTTGCAGCAGATGTTTTCTGTTCTACACCAGAGTTACTCAACTCTGCTCAACTAATGAGACAAACTGTTTAAAACTACCTTTACAAAAGAAACAATCTAAGTGGTTAAAAGAAGCAAAAACAGCAAAGAGAAGCAATAAAATTTAGTTTGAGGTAGATAGATAGATAGATACTTTATTGATCCAAATGGAAATTCACAGGTAGTGAAAGTTGCCAAAAAAGCACCAAAATTGGCTTTGAAATTGTGATAAAACGTGGAAATAATCAAAAAGTTGCAAAAAAAATGGTCCAAAAGTGGCAAATGATGTTGAAAAGTGACTAAAATGACCAAAATGCAACAAAAAATTGGCAAGGAATTCTTGTTGGAAATTTTTTTTTTTAACCAATTCAAAAAGTAGCAAAAATTGAAGAAAAAAGTGATGAAAAAACAGTGAAAAGTGGGAAAAATGGCAACATGGTTAGGAGTAACTTGGGAAATAATCAGTCTGTTGCAAAAAAATGGTCCAAAAGATGCAAAAATGGACAAAAAGGAAATTAAAATTGGCAGTATATTTTTGTGGAAATCTTCAACCAATTCAGAAAGTAGCAAAAAATTGTGAAAAAGTAATGAAAAACAGTGAAAAGTGGTAAAAATGGCAAGAAAGTTTGGATTACGCTTGGAAAATAGTCAGTTTGTTGCAAAAAATGGTCCAAAAGTGGCAAAAATGGGCAAAAATTGGCGAGAACATTGGGATTAATTTGGGAAATAATCAGTTTGTTGCAAAAAAGAATTGGGTCAAAAGTGGCAAAAATTGGGAATAAATTAGGTAGATAGTGGGAAGGTATCAAAAAAATGGTCCAAAAATGGCAAAAAAAGAGTGAAACTTGACACAAATGGCCAAAAAGCAACAAAAAATTGGAAAGACATTTTTGTGGGAAACTTTAACTAATTCAGAAAGTTGCAATGATTGTGAAAAATGTGATGAATAAACAGTTAAAAGTGGTAAAAATGGCAAGAAAGTTGGGATTAGACTTGGAAAATAGTCAGTTTGTTGCAAAAAAATGGGCAAAAACCACAAAAATTGGCAAGAAAATTTGGGTTAAATCTGGTAGATAGTGAGAAGGTATCAAAAAAATGGTCAAAAAATGGCAAAAAAAGGTCAAAAGTGACCAAAAATGGCCAAAGAGCACCAAAATTGGCATTTCAATCATGATAAAACCTGGAAATAATCAAAAAGTTGCAAAAAAAAAATGGTCCAAAAGTGGCAAATGACATTGAAAAGTGACTATAATGACCAAAATGCAACAAAAATTGGCAAGAAATTCTTGTTGGAAATTTTAACCAATTTAAAAAGTAGCAAAAATTGAAAAAAAAAGTGATGAAAAAACAGTGAAAAGTGGGAAAAATGGCAAGATAGTTAGGAGTAATAGTTTGTTGCAAAAAAAATGGGCAAAAACCACAAAAATTGGCAAGAAAATTTGGATTAAATCTGGTAGATTGTGAGAAAGTATCAAAAAAATTGTCAAAAAGTGGCAAATAGAGTGAAAAGTGACCAAAAATGGCCAAAAGTCAACAAAATTTTGGGGGAAACTTTAACCAATTATAATAGTGAAAAAAGCGTTGAAAAACAGTGATGTGGTAAAAATGGCCAAAGTCAACAAAAATGGCAAATTCAGACTAATCTTTGAAAAAAAATTGGTCCAAAAGTGTCAAAAATGGGCAACAACCACAAAAATCGGGTGTGAGTAAAGAGTGAGAAGGAATAAAAAAGGGTCCAAAATGGTCAAAAAAGAAGTGAAAAGTGACTCGAATGTGTAAAAATCAGTCCCAGTTGTTGTGGTAGTGGGTTGTTGTTGTTGTTGTGCTGTAATTAATGTAACTGTTCATGTTCTACAATGTGTTTGTTAAAAAACATATAAGATGATAATAATCTCACAAAAAAATCGCATTTAGATAATTTTTTTCAAATCGTTCAGCCCTACGTTGTTGTTTTTTCCAGATAAAATCAGCAGCACCAACCCCCGTGTGATCGAGGATCAGAGAGCCAGACAGCTGTGCATCGACGTGCGTCACTCTCTGTTCTACGAGACCTGTGCCACCTACGGGTTCAACGTGGACCGAGTCTTTTCAGAGGGTGAGTGAGTTTGTTTCTGTTCCACCACGAGGAGAAAACACGTCTGAGTACTCACCAGTGATGGAGTAAAACTCTCTGTGTGTGTGTGTTTGTTTGTTTTTCTATCAGCTGCTCAGAAGATTGTAACTCAGAGGAAACAGGCGGCGCTGCAGGCCTGCAAGTCTCTCCCCAACTCTCCCAGTCACTCTGGAGGATCCACACCTGGATCTGCAACTTTCCCTGGACAGGTACGTCAACCGAACAGCTGCAGCTGGGTTTTATACACACATCATAGCAGTTAGCCACAATTAAACAAGAGACACTCAATGATATTTATCTAATAACATCATCTCTTATCTACCACGGAGTATTGGGGCCACAGTGAGGGGAAGAAAATGGGGGGAGGAATTTTTTTTCCCCCTCCTCCTCATCAAGTCAGTAAAGTCAACTCTTGAGAATAAAGTCAAAATGTCGAGAATAACATTGAAATGTCAAGAATAAAGTCGAAAAAGTGTTTTATTCTCAACATTTCGACTTTATTCTCGACATTTCAACTTTATTCTCAACATTTCGACTTTATTCTCGACATTTCGACTTTATTCTCAACATTTCAACTTTATTCTCCACATTTCAACTTTATTCTCAACATTATATTTCAACTTTATTCTCAACATTTCGACTTTATTCTCGACATTTCGACTTTATTCTCAACATTTCAACTTTATTCTCAACATTTCAACTTTATTCTCAAAATTATATTTCAACTTTATTCTCAACATTTCGACTTAATTCTCGACAGTTCAACTTTATTCTCAACATTTCGACTTTATTCTCGACATTATATTTCAACTTTATTCTCAACATTTCAACTTTATTCTCAACATTTCGACTTTATTCTCGACATTATATTTCAACTTTATTCTCAACATTTCGACTTTATTCTCGACATTATATTTCAACTTTATTCTCAACATTTCAACTTTATTCTCAACATTTCGACTTTATTCTCGACATTTCAACTTTATTCTCAACATTTCGACTTTATTCTCGACATTTCAACTTTATTCTCGACATTTCAACTTTATTCTCGACATTTTAACTTTATTCTCAACTTTTCAACTTTATTCTCGACATTATTTTTCAACTTTATTCTCGACATTTCAACTGTATTATCGACATTTCAACTTTATTCTCGACATTTCAACTTTATTCTCAACATTTTGACTTTATTCTTGACATTTCAACTTTATTCTCAACATTTCGACTTTATTCTCGACATTTCGACTTTATTCTCAACTTTTCAACTTTATTCTCGACATCATTTTTCAACTTTATTTTCAACATTTCGACTTTATTCTTGACATTTCAACTTTATTCTCAACATTTCGACTTTATTCTCGACATTTCGACTTTATTCTCAACTTTTCAACTTTATTCTCGACATTATTTTTCAACTTTATTCTCAACATTTCGACTTTATTCTCGACATTTCAACTTTATTCTCGACATTTTAACTTTATTCTCAACATTTCGACTTTATTCTCGACATTTCGACTTTATTCTCAACTTTTCAACTTTATTCTCGACATTATTTTTCAACTTTATTCTCAACATTTCGACTTTATTCTCGACATTTCAACTTTATTATCGACATTTCAACTTTATTCTCGACATTTCAACTTTATTCTCAACATTTTGACTTTATTATCGACATTATGTTTCAACTTTATTTTCAACATTTCGACTTTATTCCCGACATTATATTTCAACTTCATTCTCGACATTTCGACTTTATTCTCGACATTTCGACTTAATTCTCGACATTATATTTCAACTTTATTCTCAACATTTCGACTTTATTCTCATTATTTCGACTTTATTCTCGACATTTTGACTTTATTCTCGACATTATATTTCAACTTTATTCTCATCACTTCTCGACATTATATTCTCCACATTTCGACTTTACCGACTGGGTGAGGGAGAGGGGGAAAAAATTCCTCCCCTCATTTTCTTTTCTCAATGTGGCCCTAATACTCCGTCGTACTTATCCTTTTTATCAACCACCACTGGATAAGAATTATGAGAATTATGAAGTTTCCTCAACTTGATAAATGCATCTGGCGACATTTTAAAGCCAAATTTTATCTTTAATGGAACCAGAAAAACTTAAATTATCCCAGTGAGAAAATGAATGGGTAATAAGAAAAGCAATGCTGTGAACGATATGTACAAAAAAAAGCAGCAAGTTCCAAAGTTAAAGCAATATTTACATTATAAACATTGTGGCTGTCGCAGGATTAATTGTGTTTAACACTGAATAGGTGTTAAGATATTACACTGTGTTTTGACTGATTGACAAACAGATTGCGTACAGGTGGATGAATAGATAGATGTCCAGGTAAAAAAAAATAAAACAAATATACCCAGGTTTACTTGTCTAAACTGTTGCTTAACTGGAGTATACCTCAGTGTATTTTAGCTCCTGCTGCCATTCAAGCTTCTTTATTTTGACAAATTAAATGTGGTTTCTCAAATTGTGGAAGGAAAATTAAAAAAAAAAAAAAAAAAAAAAAAGACATTACAACAATGTGGAGCAAGGGCTCATGGGAAGTGGAGTTTTTAACACTAGCACTAATACTCGCTTTGTCGAAAGTCTTCACAGCTCCTTAAACTCACAAATTTATAATTTTGGCTAAGAAAAAATCCCTTTTTTATAATTTGCTGACACATTTTGTTATAATTTCATTTTATATTCTTATCATTTATAGATAGAAAAATAATCGTGTAAATTTACAGCTTTCATCCTGTGAATTTACAGGTTTGTTTTCATAAATCCCAAAATAAACATGTAAATTTACAACTTTTTCTAAAAACCTGAAGTTTCTCTGATTATCTCGACTAATCTCCTGTCATAAACTGGTGAAAAAAAATCTCTATAACTGGTTTTAAATTAAAATAGCAAGGCGAAGAAAAGAAGTAATACTTAAATCAAACTGATAGTGAGTAATGTTTTTAAAAAATTCTTGCTTGTTTGCTCTATTTCATAACAATTATTCAATAAACATGTAGTAAATTCTCTCGTTTTCTGGATCTTGTCAGTTTAGGAGCTGCTTTAAAGCCAAAGACTTGAACATTAATATATTCAGGTGCAAAACTTGTTATTGTTCATCTGTTTGGGTAAACACAATCTCTCCTCGTCTAGACAGATATTGCATAAGATCTGTTAAAAATAGGACAAAGATGAAAGTCTTCTGCCGCTGTTTGCTCCAAAGTTTAAGTTGTTTTTCACTTTCGCTGAGCGTTTTTTTTTTTCTCCTGCTCACATCTAGAGGAATTTTAATGATCCTTGACACTGTTTTCCTGCATAATTCAGAATACCATTAAAAGAGACAAAATTACCTCCTTAAAGATTCGTCATGAAAACCTTTATGTGTGGAAGCAGAGCTGAAAGATTCACAGAGAGATTTTAAAGCTCTGACGGTTTAATGTTCGTCCGTAAAGGAGTTAAATGTGTTATTAGGTTTGAATCATCCATCACGCTGCAATCTAATCTCCAACACCATCCACCAGTCGCCCCATCACGCCGTCTACATCCGTCTCAGCGCCATGAGTATCACTTTCCGCTCGTTCACCATGATCCTCACAGGCTGAGAAATTCATGATCATCCAGCTCGTTTTGTGAATCCAGTTTATCACCTGTCCAGATGGGACCTCCAGACCTGTGAAACTCTTGTTCTTCATGTTTTTTCCTTTTCACCATGAGACTGTTGCTATGTCTGAATGATGGGAAAGGAAAACACAAACACGTGTATTATGGCCCTTTTCCACTGACTCGCCTTGGCCCTACTCTACTCGGCTCTACCCGGTTTGTGTTGCGTTTCCATTAGCGCGGTACTACGCGGCAGACGCCAGTTTTTAGTACCTGCTCTACCCTGGTTCCAAGCGAGTAAAGCCGATACTTAAATGTTACGTCGACGGACTGCCGGTCACTCATTGGTCAGAGAATGTCGTCACAGAAGCTTCTGACTCTGAACAAATCACTTACAAGAGGCAAATGAATAAGTGAGCAACAGGTTTTTAATGACATTTAAACCCGACGGCACAGAACCAGACTGAATGAAGACAAAATACCACCTTAAAATGCACCTTCATGATTCCTAAATAAGTTAAAAGTCCTTTTTAAACCAAAAAGAAGTTAACAGCAAAGATAGTTCGGTTTAAAGAGTCTTCGATTAAATCAAAGTTCGTCAGCGCAGGAGCGATCTGTCTGCCACGAGAGTCTTTAAGCACCAATCAGTCCATTAAAGGTGTCCCTTGGTTTTTCCTTTTGGTCAAGTTTCTTCTTACTAACTAGTTGTTTTTTAGAGACGATATGGTCCGGGTTTTTAGTTTTTAATTTCACTAGAGTGACCTAGGTCCCTTCTCAACTAGTCAGGAAGCAGCTCCTTTGTTTTCCTCCGCGTGCAGCAGCACAAGGCTGTTGTTTACCTCCGTTGTCATGACGCCTGACATTGAGCCGCTGTATTACTTTAATGAAATCTTTTGAAAGCTTTTTTTTTTTCTTTAAAGACCACGGTGGCACATATGTTAGTACAAAATTATGTTTGTGTCGTGTTATAGATGAACATGCACGCACTTCTGCGCAGCACTTTTGCGCAGCTGTGTTATAAGATCCACGCCCACCGTGAGTCTGTAGTCGGGCGAGAGGAAAAGATAAACAAACCGAGTAGAGCCGAGTAGAGTAAGGCTGGAATTGTATAGTGGAAAAGCGCCATTATTTGAGCCTCTAAAATAATCTCTTAACTTCACAATGTTACAGGTTGTTTAGGATTCAACACGAGTCGTAATTGATCCATAGTTTTGGTTTCATCTGGCTCTTAGAATTACATTTTTGAGTTGTTGCTCTATTTATCACAGTACATGACAATAACGAAAAACATGAAGCCAGTGTGGAATTGCAAAAAAAGAAAGAAAAAAAAGTGCAGTTCCTCCGGTATCCACTAGAAGCAGGCTTCAAAAGCCAATGAAAGCCAGTCATTATGTAGCGTTGAAAAAAGGAAGAAAAAGGGTCCAAAATGGTCAATAAGGATTTTGCTCTCACGGAGCCAGCCCCTAGTGGTCATAAGAAGAACTGCAGTGTATTTTTTTTATCAGCTCTCTGTCAGCTCCTGTTTCCAGCCTGAGTTGTTTCTGCTTGTGAACAGGAAAAGAAACAGAGTGAACAGATCTCATGAGAGAGTTTTAAACCCAGGGTTACCATCCATCATATTTCATCTTTTCAGCTCATTCTCACTCTCTCCATCTCTCCATCTCTCCCCCTCACACCTCCATCTCTGTGTCCCCCGCTCCCTGACCTCCTGACCCCACCGTCCACCACACCACTCCTCTTCCTCCTCCTCCTCCTCCTCCTCCTCCTCTCAGGCCAGTAATGGCCCGAGCAGTGGCTACGCCTACTCGCTCCCCTCCACTCCTGTGGTGGGCCACAGAGAGCTGCGGGTCGCTCAGGGAGAGGGGGTGAGCAGCGTCAACTCACGCTCGCTGAAGAACATCCCCCGACGGCCCTCTCTCTTCAAGGTCAGTCGTCGCCGGCTGCTGGTGTCTCGCACCTTTTAGTTCCCCGTCACCTCTCACTATCATCTCACTCCATCGCTGTCTGAGTCGCTCTGATCAAACCCTCTTCCTCCCTTTAAACACGTTTGTCGGATTTGTTTCAGAACCGGGACTCAGATAAGAAGTCTGCGGACGCTAAAGGAGACCTGAGCGGCGTGCGCGGCGTTCCCATCAAACAGGTTTGCTTCAATTTATCAACAAAATCAACCTGAATTTACTCTGAAGTAGATGCTGCACCACAAAACACACAGACTCTCTTCAGCAGCGATGTAGGAACATAAACGTCTATTTATTTCATCTTATATAAGCCGCAGAAAAAGAATGGTCTGATTTATCTTTCCAACCTTTCTCAGGAGCGTTCTATTAATACTGTGCTTTCAGCTGTTGTTGTCAAAGCGCTCTTTACTCTTTGAAGAAACGCTCTCTGTTGTGTCGACTCTAAATTTAGTCAGATTTGTGGCTGACCTTGGTTGTATTCGACAGAGCATCCTGTGGAAGAGGAGCGGGAGCTCTCTGAATAAGGAGTGGAAGAAGAAATACGTCACGCTGTCCAACAACGGCACGCTGTCCTACCACTCCAGCTCCAGTGTAAGAGAACGCCCTGCACAACCGATCAATACGGCAGTAAAACAGAAGATTTAGCACAGCCCGATCACATCTGCAGCTTCGTACATTTCACTGCAGGTTCAGCTTCAGTGGTTTTCAGCACAGATCACATTTATCTTTAACACACCTACAGGAGCTTTAAAACTCCTGACGAGTATCGATTTGTGTCACTGATTTCACATTCCAGTTTCCTGCATCTCTGAACAGACCATTAAACAGATCACCAGACTTTTAAGGCAACATTTCATCAATAACTCCTGCAATTTGTCCTATTTTCTTGCCTTTTTTTCTTGTTTTTGTCACTTTTTTTCTCTTTTTTCGCCACTTTTTGTCAATTTTTGCCACTTTGGACCATTTTTTGATACCTTTGCATTATTTTCTCAGGTTTACTCCTACTTTTTGGCCAATGTTTGTTGTTTTTGCCCATTTTTGACACTTTTTACTCTTCTTTTAAAACTTGTTGTCCATTTTTGCTAGTTTTGGACCATTTTTTGATTCTAACTCACTATTTTCCAGGTTTACTCCCATTTTTTGCCACTTCTCACACTTTATTGCCACTTTATCGTTTCATCATTGAATCAATAACTACTTCAATTAGTCCTGTTTTCTTGCCTTTTTTTGGTGTTTTTGTCACTTTTATCTCTTTTTTTGCCACTTTGGACCTTTTTTTGATATCTTCTCATTATTTCGGTACTTTCACATTCCAGTTTCCTGCATCTCTGAATAGACTATTTAACAGATTACGAGACTTTTAAGGCAACATTTCATTGATAACTCCTGCAATCAGTCCAATTTTCTTGCCTTTTTTTTTGGTGGTTTTGCCCTTTTTTGACACTTTTTACTCTTTTTTTTAAACTTGTTGTCCATTTTTGCTAGTTTTGGACCATTTTTTTGATTCTAACGCACTATTTTCCAGGTTTACTCCCATTTTTTGCCTGTTTTTGCCACTTCTCACAATTTATCTTTCCATCATTCAATCAATAACTCCTTCAATTAGTCCTATTTTCTTGCCTTTTTTTTCTTGTTTTTGTCACTTTTTTTCTCTTTTTTCGCCACTTAAGACCTTTTTTTGATATCTTGTCATTATTTCGGTGATTTCACATTCCAGTTTCCTGCATCTCTGAATAGATTGTTAAACAGATCACAAGACTTTTAAGGCAACATTTCATTGATAATTTCTTGTAGTGTCCAATTTTTTTGCCAATTTTGCCCATTTTTGACACTTTTGGACCATTTTTTGATTCTTTCTCGCCTTTTTCCCAGTTAATTCCGAATTTTCTTGCCAGTTTTTGTTGTTTTTGCCCATTTTGCCCATTCTTCACTCTTTTTTCCACTTTTTGTCCATTTCTCTCTACAAACTGGCTTTTTTCCAAGTTTAATCCCAACTTTCCTTCCATTTTTGTTACTTTTGGCCATTTTTACCGTCATTCACTGGTTTTTGTCACTTTCTCCTTCAAACATTTTTTCTGCCAATTTTTGTTGATTTTGCCCATTTCCGTCACTTTTCACTCTTTTTTGCCACTTAATCATTTCATCATTTAATCAATAACTCCTTTAATCAGCCCAATTTTCTTCTCATTTTTGTTTTTTTTGCCTGCTTTTGACACTTTTTGCTCTTTTTTTTGCCACTTTGGACCATTTTTGATACCTTTGCGTTAATTTCTCAGGTTTACTCCTAGTTTTTGTGCCAATGTTTGTTGTTTTTGCCCATTTTTGCCACTTTTCGTCCATTTTTTCTACAACCATTATATTCAGAAATATTCAGAGTCCAATCCCAACTTTCTTGCTATTTTGTTGACTGCACATTTTTACCACTATTCACTGTTTTTTGTCACTTCTTTCACCATTTTTGCTACTCTATGAATTTTCAAACGTGTCCTCCACAATTGTTCTTGCCAATTTTTGCTGCTCTTTGGCCATTTTTAGTCACTATTTACCATTATTTGTCCATTTTTTGACTGTTTTCTTGCTACTTTTTGAGTATTCCCAGGTTTTATCCCAATGTAAAGGCCAATTTTTGTTGTTTTTTAGCAATTTTTACTACCTCAAACTAAGTTTTATTGCTACTCTTTGCAGTTTTTGCGTCTTTTTACCACTTAGATTGTTTCTTTTGTAAAGGTAGTTTTTAACAGTTTGTCTCTTTAGTTGAGCAGGGTTGAGTAACTCTGGTGTAGAACAGAAAACATCTTCTGCAAAAAATGTATCTGATATTTTGACACATTTCAGGTTATAGAAATATTTCACTGTCTGCGATTAGAATATTGCAACAGGACATACATACACAGGTCACACGAACACACAGACACAAGTAATGAAATGGGACAAACGAGGAGCAAGAGCCACAAAATAAAACAGGATTAATCACAAAACACTCTGGGGAGGATCAACTAAAGGTTTTATAAAAACGTGCAAACTTGATAACACATGCATTTACCAACTGGGTACAATGAATAATAAAGAAAATGTGCAGATGTAGTTTACACGCCCGATTTAGTGCTTGTTATTTAGGATCTTAGTGGCTCAGGCTCAGTGTTGGATAACACAGGACAGTTTTTGGAGGAATGATGTAATTCCTCTGATGTGTCTTTGTTTTTTAGGACTACACTCAGAATATCCACGGGAAGGACATCGACCTGCTGCGTGTCACGGTTAAAGTTCCCGGGAAACGTCCCCCGAGAGCAGTCGCTCCTGCGGGCCCCTCACCTGTTCCCCCGGGGTCTGTACCTGGAGTCAACGGGCTGAGTAAAGAGCCGACAGCTGCTGATAACACCAGTACAGGTGAGATAAATGTGTCACTAACACCAAAACACTCCTCAACTCTCACAGTTGTACAAACACTTCCTGAAATAAAGCTCAGCTGATTCTCTTAACATTTAAAAACGAGGTGCTGTGTCTTCATGTGTCGCTTCTTCTTTCTCTCAGTTCCTCAGTTGTGTCCGGCGACTCTCTCGGTCGTGGACGATCGTTCGTCTGGAGGTTTGTCGCCTCAGGGAGGAGATCGAGCTCTTCAGCGCTGCCCCTCCTCGTTATCCACCAAAGCACAAAGTGTCGGTACGTACTCCAGATTAAAAAAATGCGTCCACAGCTCCTCTGACTGAATCCTGACTGACTCTTAACCTTCCGTCCCGCCTGTCAGATGCCCTCGAAGGCGCCGCCAGCCCCTTCTCTGGGAAAGACCCGGGTCAGTCGTCGCCAATGAGCGACAGGAAGAAGAACAGGAGGAAGAAGAGCACGAATCAGAAAGGAGACATGGCTGTCGGGCAAGCTGAAGGTAAAACAGAGTCAAAAAGTTTCTATTTTCAGTGATAAATACACTTTATGATGCTGAATGTACAGAATTATAAACTCAGATATTAAAACAGTAACAAAAAGTTGCATGTGACATCTTTTTATATGAACAGGCTTCTCTCTCTGTCGTCTTCTCCATTTACGAAACCGAAAAACAACTTAAAAGTGCGTTACTTTAGCAATGACCATAATGCTGTTCTCCCTATCAGGATGAAAAGATCACAAAACTAAAGATGCTTGAAACATTAAATTAAGCTTATTAAATAGTTTAATGTCAGAAGCTCTCACACATTTTTGCTTCACTTTCAGGAAGCTGTTGTGTCATTCATCTTTTAGTACCGTCTCTAAAATCATGTGCAATGAATTAAAGACAGTAGAGACCGTGAGCACTTTCTAGGTGATCTAGATATTTACAGCAAGTTTAAGTCTCTATGACAACACTACGCTGGCTGACAAGTTTAGCAGTGAGAAGAGAGATCCGTGTTTTTCTCTGCTGAAAAGGATTTCTGTGATTTATTTAGTGAAAATGGTGGAAACAGGAGCTGAACTGTCAGATTAAAATAGGACAGAAGAGCAGAAGAAAGCTAAACAGGAGAGTGATAGAGCATGGGCTGAAGGCTAAAGGCTAAAACACAAGCGAAAGGCTAAAACTTGAGCTGTAGGCTAAACCATTATCTAAAGCAGCGATTCCCAACCTGTGGTCCGTGGCCCCTTGGTGGGCCGCAAAAGGTATAGCAAGTGGGCCGCGAAATCATTTCCAAACAAGTATTTTATTGGAGTGTAATTATATAAAGATACAAGGTACAAATAGAAAAATAAAGATACAAATACAAATAACAACATTCAAAATGTTTAACTCAGTTAAGTTTTAAAGGAAATTAAAACAGTTCTGATTTTAATATATGAAAAAAAGTCCCCTAAGAAGGCATGTTATTCCTCTATAGATAGCATGACCTGAAAAATAACGACAACCTGAAATGCCATTGAAAAAAAATGTAATAAATCCCAAATTTCCAAAAAATGTAAAAAGTGTAACCGGAGTGCTGAGCCTGAAATGTAACGAAAAAGCATAAAGTAAAACCCAAAATATAATAATTGCACCAGAATGTAACAAGTTGTCATAATTTGGGCAAAAAGTTGCTACGTTTTGGTCTTAACATCTGTTTCATTATCTACTAGATATCACATTTTGGGTTTTATTACATTTTTTTGAATTATATTTTGGGTCATTGTTATAAATGGGGTTCTAAAAAAAAACGTATACAGTGGTATGTATTGGGTTGGAGGTGGGCCTCAAACATTTTTGAGCTTTAAAAGTGGGTCCTGATCTGGAAAAGGTTGGGAACCACTGATCTAAAGGTTAAATCACAATCTATAGGCAAAAACACGGACTAAAGGCTAAAACATGGCTCAATCTGTTTGTGCTAATGTTGATTCCTGTCCACATGCAGCAGTTATTCTGCAGTGATCTGTTCAAACCTGAGAGTCTGTCAATAAAATGAAGAGCCAGGTTACGTTTGCTCTGCTTGGTGAGGTTGGAGTTGGTAGATGAGCACTGGTAGGACACAACCAGGATTCACTAACGTTACTGACATGTATCAGAGCACTGAGCTGTGAGTAGCTGAGCTAAACGTTGCTGGCTACTAAACTATGCTACAAACTTACGAGGTCTGATTGTAATTTCACGTTTCAATGTAACGGTTGATAAATTCTCTGCCTTGTTACATTAAAGTAAAGAGTTGATTTAAACCAATCTTTATTCATTGTTCCAAAACAAATACACAAGTCATTACAACAGTTTTCTGCATCCTTTTAAAAATCTATCATGTTTTCATTGGTGGACATATAAAAACATTGTGTGCAGCTCATTATGATGGATATCTGTATTATTTACATCCTCATTACTGAACCAACACAGTGTTTTTCAGCCTTTTCTGACCTGATTGTTATAGAGACTGTTGTTTACACACTCACATTATTTACTCCTCCTCAGAGCGTCTTATCCTCTGCCTCCATCCTCTGTCTCTCTGTCTGCTCTTTTAGGACTGGGATTAGTGCAAATCTTCCTCTGAATGTTTCTTAACGCTCTCTGTTTCTCTTTTTCCTCTCCTGTGCTTATCTCTCGCCCTGCAGCCAAACGCAAAATGTGGAAGTTAAAGAGCTTTGGTAGCTTGAGAAACATTAATAAGACAGGTAACAAGTGAAGGGTTCAACAGTTTAACACGTCTGTGCCTGACATCCTCAGCCCGACTCTTTTATGTGAATGTTTTTGTTGTAATAACCAGATTTTTAAGTTCCACCTTCCATCAAACTGTGTGTGTGTGTGAGTGTCTTTCATGCTCATTTCATCCATCTTTGGTTCATGAGTTGTTGCTGAAAACATGCAGATGTTTGACTCAGCTCTGGTTTGTTTGTGCTCACAGAGGAGGAGAACGCAGACTTCATCATCGTGTCGTTTACCGGGCAGACGTGGCACTTTGAGGCTCAGAGTCAGGAGGACAGAGACTCGTGGGTGACGGCGATAGAGAGTCAGATCCTGGCGAGTCTGCAGTCCTGTGAGAGCGGCAGGAACAAGGTACGAATTTATTCATTCTGAGGAGGGCTTTGAACAAAGGTCAAAGGTCGCAGACCAAAAACGAAACCAGAGACTTTTGAAATATTGATGCTCCGGAGCAGAAACGGAACATGAAAGATAAAGGAAACCAGTTTCTACACACTATTGATATTTATAATAAAGCACAACTGGCTGAAAATTTGAACACCTCAAAAATCTAAATTAAACTTTAAGATTTTGAGGCCTTACTTATATTTTTGCATGACCGAAAAATATTTATTTTTCCTTTTTATTAAAGCTTGTGGTCATGCATGAATACTGACGCCCATTCCAACCGTTGCAAAACTAAGTGTGAAGACTCGGCATAGTGGAGGGATTTTTTTGGTCCATATTAAGTCAAAATTTGAGATTAAACATCAAAATTTTGAGATGAGTCAATATAATAAGATAATTACGCCAAAATTATGAGATATGAAGTCAAAATCTTGGGATAAGAAGTTTACTTTTTGAGACAAAAAGTCAAAATTATGAAAAGAAAAGTCAAAATTGTACGATAATTTAGTCAAAACTTTAATATGGAAAGTCAAAATTTTGGAACAAGAAGTTAAAAGTTTGATTTAAAAAGTCAAAATTATGAAATGAAAAGTCAAAATTGTACGATAATTAAGTCAAATTATGAGACAAGAAGTCAAAATCTTGGGATGAGAAGTTGATGTTAGGTGGGATATTATGAGTTGCTGCCAGTAAAGCAAAAAAAAAGTCAAATAATCTGCAGGAAAAGTTAATCCACTGAATAAAACAGGATATAAAAAGATATCCAAGGATTTGAGGATGCCAATGAACAGTGTTCAAATTTTAATTAAGAAGTGGAGGATGCAGGATTCTAAGTGGCGAGCCATTGGCTACAGCAGAATAAAGTGAAGGTTCTGGAGTGGCCATCTCAGTCTCCTGACCTCAATATCATTGAGCCACTCTGGGGAGATCTCAAACCTGCAGTTCATGCAAGACAGAGCAAGAATTTACAGGAACTGGAGGTTTTTTGCCAAGAAGAATGGTCAGTTTTACCATCTGAGAAAATAAAGACCCTCATCCACAACGAACACAAAAGACTTCAAACTGTTATTGATGTTAAAGCGGGAAATACATGGAATTAAAAACTTGGGTTTGTAAACTTTTGATCGGGGTCATTTTTGAAGTTTCTGTTGTCATTATGATTTAAAAAGAGTAAACACAGTTGTCTGTTAATAAATGTCTTCACCCAACCTCTAACCATGAGTGACAGAAAGGTTTTTGTGTTATCATTGGGTGTGTAAACTTTTGAGCACAACTGTGGGTCATGTTTTGGTGAACTTTCACTAAAAAGAGTGTAGTGAAACCACGACCGCTGCAGCCTCTGAACGCTCAAACCGCCAGACCAACGGCGCCACAGGGTGCACACTTTTTAAAGCCCTGAAATAACTCTTCAGTGTCTATTTTCTCCCCCAGCTTCTGACTCAACAGCAAAAATATTCTGCAGAACTGTTTGTCAGTCACTTCCTTATCATCACAAATATCTGCAGCAGAAATAGATCTGCTTAAGTTGAGTCTAACGGAAACACACTAACACTGTTCTTGTGATCAGAAAATAGTGGATTTCCTTCTCTACTTTAATCTGAGACAAATAAAGGAGGGAATGCGTGTTTTCCTGCTTGTGAAGTTGTAAGAATTCCTCTTTGAGTTTGTTTGTTTGTTTGTTTGTTTGTTTGTTTACTCGTGCAGGCTCGACGGAGCAGCCAGAGTGAGGCCGTGGCGCTGCAGGCCATTCGCAACGCCAAAGGAAACGGTCTGTGTGTGGACTGCGAAGCTCCAAGTGAGTGTTTCAGTGTCGGCGTTTTTTCCCTCCAGCTGCAGATTTACTTCAGAGGATTATTCCGCTCGCACGTGTCAAACTCAGCCGACTCACACGCCGCTCGTTTCTTTTCCCGCCCGCAGATCCGACCTGGGCCAGCCTTAACCTCGGCGCTCTGATCTGCATCGAGTGCTCGGGGATCCATCGAAACCTGGGGACTCACCTGTCGCGCGTGCGCTCCCTGGACCTGGACGACTGGCCCGGCGAGCTCACGCAGGTGCTCGCCGCCATCGGGAACCACATGGCCAACAGCATCTGGGAGAGCTGCACCCAAGGAAGAACCAAACCCACGCCCAACGCCACCCGGTGAGGGAAACACATCAGCACAGTGTCTTTAGGGCGACCAAACGTTCTCTTTTACCAAGACATGTCCTTCCTTTTATGTTATAAAATCATGTCCTGGGGCTTTTATAAAATTACCCAAAATGTGCAGGTTTTTCTACAGACTATTGATATTTATGCTGAAGCAAAACTGGCACCTTTGTGTCAGCTGAAAATTAGAACAGCTCAAAATCTAGATGAAACTTTAACTCAGATTTTGAAGCATTATTTACATTTTCACATGACAGGAAAATGTTTATTTTCCTTTTTATTAAAGCATGTGGTCAGGAAGTATTATGAGAGACCAGTTCTACTAGTTACGAATATATGAATGAGGACTCGGCTTAGTTAAGAACTTTTTTTGGTCCATGTCAAATCAAGATTTAAAGATAAAAAGTCAAAATTTTGCAAGGAGTCAAAATTGTAAGATAATACAGTCAAAATTTTGAGAATACAAGTCAAAATCTTCCGGTTAGAAGTTGAAATTTTAAGATAAAAGAATCAAAATTATGAAGTGAAAAGTCAAACTTAAGACCATAAGATAAAGTCAAGATTTTGAGTTAAAGTGTCAAAATTATTAGATAAAAGGTCAAAATTTGGGGGTAATAAATTCAGAATCTTGAGAAAAGGTAAAAATTTGGGAAAAAAATTGAAATTAAGTCGAAATTTTTCGGATTGAAAGTCAAAATTTTGAGACAGAGTCAAAATTTTGGAAAAAGAAGTTGAAAGTTTTGGATAATGTGTCAAAAATTATTAGATAAAAGGTCAAAAATGTACGATAGTAAAGTCAAAATGATGAGAATAGAAATAGAAATCTTACGAGAAAGAGTTGAAATTTTGAGGAAAAAAGTCAAAATTATGGGAAAAGTGAACAAAATTTTAAAAGAAGTTAAAATTGTAGGATAATTAAGTCAAAATTATGAGACAAGATGTCAAAATCTTCAGATGAGAAGTTTATATAATGAGATAAAAAGTCCAAATTATAAAGTGAGAAGTCAAAATTGTAAGATAATTCACCCTGTGGTGCATAGTGGTGACTACAGTGGACACCTATTTAAAAGTTATTTACTCCTAAATTAAATGGTTCATGTGGTGGAAATTCATATTAACCTGTGTCAGGATATTTTTATTCTTCTAAGGGCCTGAAAAAATGTTTTCAATTTTTTTTCCAAATATATTTATATTAAAAAGTTATAGACAAACATTTGAGGGTAAAACAGTGTAATACCTACACATTAATAAATGTTAAAAATGATGAAAGAGAGTTAAAATGTTTCCCAAAGCATTAAAAAAAGATTATTTATGAAATTACCAAAAAAAGAAAAAAGAAAAGAAGTCAGACAAAAAAATATATATATATATATATTTACATTAAATTCACACTGTTTTATGTTGAAAGCTCAGTTACAAATATTTGAAAAAAAAAAAGAAAACTTTTTTCATGCCTTAAGACAAATAAAAATGCTCAAGGGAAAAATCCTGACACTGAATTCATGCATCAGAGGGTCAAGTCAAAATTTTGTAATAAAAAGTCGAAAGATTGAGTAAAAAAGTCAAAATTATGAGTAAAGAAAAATTTAAAATAAGTTAAAATTGTAAGATAGATTTAAAATTATGAGATAAAAAGTCAAAACTATGGAGTGAAAAGTCAAAATTTTTGGATAAAAAGTCAAAATTATGAGATTAGAAGTCAAAATTTGGGGATAATAGATTCACAATTTTGAGAAAATAATTGAAATTTTGACTTTTTTCTCACAAATTTGACTTTATCTGAAAAGTTCAATCTAATATAGGCATAAAAAATCTGAACAAAACCATTTTTTTATTTTAAGATTTTTATACTTAAACTGGCAGAAATAGGGTTTTATTACATATATATAAGGAAATTCACACTTCAGACAGAAAAGGAGTGTTTTTGATCAATGTTTGTGTTATGAAGCTACTTTGTCGTCTTTGAAGATCTTTTAGTGTTTTTGCAGGATCTCTCTAGAAACCGGGTGGGGGGGCTCATCTTTCTGAGTTTCTAGAATAAGCTCACCCTTATTGTCTTAAACTGCAGAGTTTTGAATCTCCTCTTTATTTTTTTGTCTGTCTCTAAAGTGAGGAGAGAGAATCCTGGATCCGAGCGAAGTACGAGCAGCGAGCCTTCGTGGCGGCTCTTCAGCACGCCAACACGGGTGACGGGATGCCGGCGTGGCTCCTGTCCGCGGTGACGGAGCGAGATCTGCCCAGACTGTTGCTGCTTCTCGCTCACAGCTCCAAGGATCAGATCAACGCTCAGCCCGCCGGGTCGGGGTCCACGCCTCGCACCGCGCTGCACGCCGCCTGTCAGCTGGGGGACGCCGTCATGACCCAGCTGCTGGTCTGGGTGAGTTTCTGCTGTTTTTCTGCTACAAACCATAGACTGTATATAGAATGGACAGCGTGCTTCCGCCTGTCACCGTTCTACTATTTTGAAGCCAAAAAACCCCGTTTCTCTAGCCGCCATTGTGCAGCCAGAGTCTGCGCAGTAGAGAATTTCCGGTGGAGCCAAGTAAAAAAGAGAAATAAAAATATTTATTTCTTCTTCTTCAGAAGGTTTAGTCTCCTTTTGGCTCTTTCCTGAAGTTTCTTATATCCCCGATAAAAACTACTCACGAACGGCAGCTGTCAACTATCGTAAAACGAAACTTATATCGCGGTTTTTAACCGAAACTCTCCGAAACTCTCATCCACGCATTCATCACTTCCCGNTACTGTAATAGCATTTTCTATGGTTCATCCTCCAAAGTCCTCCATAAACTTCAATACATCCAGAACTCTGCCGCACGTCTCCTCACCTCCACCCGCTCACGTGACCACATCACCCCCGTCCTTCACCGTCTCCATTGGCTCCCCGTCCCTTACCGTATACAGTTTAAAATTCTTCTCCTCACTCACAAAGCTCTCCACCACCAGGCCCCTCCCTACCTCACTGACCTCCTCCACCATCACACTCCAAGTCGTAACCTCCGATCCTCACACGCCACCCTTCTGTCCCCACCCCATAGGACCAAGCACCGAACCTGGGGGGACAGAGCCTTCTCCATAGCTGCCCCCTCCCTCTGGAACTCACTCCCCTCTCATATTCAAAACTGCTCCGATCCATCATCCTTCAAATCTCTGTTGAAAACTCACCTTTTTAAGTTGGCTTTTAACCCGTGATTGCACTTTTGTTTTAGTCAGAATTGTTATTTGATGTATGTATTTATGTATTGCTTTTAAATTGTAAAGTGTCTTTGAGTTCTGAAAAGCGCTATACAAATGAAATTTATTATTATTATTATTTAACATCCAATAACTAATGAGAAACTAACTTCTCAGAAAAAAAAACACCTGAACACCATGCAGCCAGATGACATCATCATACTACCTTAGTGTAAGGATGAGAGAAACGTTTCTACCAGGTATCGTAATTTTTTAAAGTTTTCCCGGCTCATATCTGGAATACATGGGGAGGCGGGGCTTATGACCTATACTGCAGCCAGACACCAGGGGGCGGAGCATCTGCTGGAGGCTTCAGTTTGAGCCCAACGTCGTTACATCCACTCATTATACAGTCTATGCTACGAACTCACAAAGTTTGCTTGTTGTCACGTTTCAGGTAAAAAGGTTGTTTTGAACAAAGTTAAAAAGTACGATCCAATCTCCATTCAACCTTCAAAACAAACACAAGCATCAGGTCATCAGGTTGTTTTATGAAACAAAAAGGACACCAGGCTCCTTTGTTTTATCCTTTAATAATCTTAACATTCTCGCTCTGCCTCCTCAGTACGGGATTGATGTGAAAGTGAAGGACGACCAAGGCCAGACGGCTCTGAGGATAGCCCGACAAACAGGGAGCAAAGGCTGCATCGATATTTTACTCCAACACGGCTGTTCCAGCGAGACGTCACCGCCCACCGCCACGCCCGTCCTCTCCCGCCGCTCCAGCACCGCCAGCCTGGGCCGCACCAGCTCCAGGAAACGGTAGCGAAGATGCTGCAGGGGAAAAAAAAACGGATGAAGTTTTACAACACAGATAAAGCCGACTAAAAGAAAAGGAGACGGGACTTTGTTAAAGAAATATGGATTTTAAAAAAACGTTTCTAAGACTGAGCAACATATCAAACTTCAAAGCAATATCCACTGAATTTGTTGATGACAGACATATTGCTGAAATACTGTGTTGTTGTTGACCTCATTTGAACTCAAGTAGAAGTCTGTAGCTGTCTCCTGTGATATTAGAGCAGACACTCGACCCGCTGCAGTTCCACTTCCTCCAGATGAAGTGCAATAATCCAGCTGTGATGATGAAAAGCAACAAGATTTAGTCAGATAATATGTAATAAATCCATCCATCCAGAGGGTGCTGCTTTTATTCCGATTCGTTGTGACTGGACCAAAACAGCAATCCTTTTCTCGGGCTTTACAAAATAAAACCTTCATGTTGTTTCTTGTGTGTGCCTGTCGCAGCAGTATCAAGGTCAGCCGATAGAAACGGTTTTTCATCGAGGAATCCGATTATTCTGCTTAGACTTAGAAAAATAAATGGTTTGAAACATGAAACATGTCAGTGTTACTCTCACAGCTCAAAGATATGGCATTTAATATGATGTAAATGTAACTATACTACATACTTAGTGTTCAACTGTAACTACGACACGAGACTTTCTAGTTTCTTAGTTAAAAACATTTACTAAAGATGACCATCAAAACTTTTATACAGGCCAAACAAAAAAAGTAGCATAGTATTAAAGAATAAGAGAAAACAGTATTTTGTCTTTTTGAAAATACACAAACAAGTTTCAAAAGAAAGTCTTCCGGCCTGCTGACGTAGGTCTGCTCCTGTTGCTGCTGCTGTTGTTTTCTCATTTTACTGTTGTGTAGGTCTGTCACATGAGTTTACAGTGACGTATGAAGAGGTGAAGAGGTCATCGTTACTTCTGACACTTTGTGGGTCGTGTGAGTCCTTCATGAGCTAAAACACATAGTTACTGGAACAAATAAACTTTTTTTTAATTAGCATTATTACCATGATTTGAAGTGTTGTTTGTTTTTGAGTGTGTCTCCGGCCTCTTTCTGCTTTGAGCTGCTGTTGTGTGATATATAACCCATGATGTATACACACACACACACACACACACATGGGTCAATGACAAAAAGAGGGTCTAAAAACGTATTTTTAAAAAGGCACTGCTCCATGTTGAGTTCATATATAAAATGATATAAAAATACATTTTAAGGAAGTAGCGTTTTTTTTATATATATAAGTAACTTTTTACGCATTGCTGCATCGTCATTACCGGTAATAAAATTAATTTAGGCGATAAAAATCTTGTGAGCCAAAAGAACCGGATCATTTTACAGAATGAACCAGCTCACTAAAAAGCACATTACCTTGTGGCTTTGTATCCAGACAAAAACTTATATGAAAAAACAGAAAAGTAGTGTTAAAATGAAGATCTAATTTACTTTCCTTTTCACTTTCCAGTGCTGTGTTTAAGTCCCTAGACAGAGACATTTTTCCTCATGATTTCAACTTTTTATCTAAAAATTCTGATATCTTATCTCAAAATTTTGACTTTTTGATTCATAGTTTTGGCCTTTTTACTCAAATTTTGAGACCTTGCCTCCAATTTTTCACCTTTTATCTAAAAATTTTGAGTTTCTCCCTCATGATTTCAACTTTTCATCTCAAAGTTCTGATATTTTATCGAAAAAATGTTATGCTCTATCTAAAATTTTTAAATTTCTCACCTGATGTTTTGACTTTTTCCCCCACGATTTAAGCTTTTGTTCTCAAAAATCTGATATTCTGTCTCAAATTTTGACTTTTTAAGTAACGATTTTGACGTTTTATCTCAAAATTTATAGATTATAGGGGCAAAAAAAAAAATCTAAAAAAAGCATTCATTCTTTTTTTAACTGGTAGAAATTGACTTGAAGGTTTAGTACCAGCAAGAATTTAACTCTACTTTCACCCCTGGTATTAGATAAGTCTAGTGTTACATGAGTGTGTATGCTCATGTATGTTTATGCTCATGTGGGTGTGTGTTCCCATGTGGGTGTGTTTTCTAATATGGGTGTGTCTCTACCTGTGTGGTGAGCCTGTGTGTGAGTGTGGGTGTGAGTGAGTGGCTTGATTACAGGATCTGCAGCACCTGTGAGGAGCTACCGGGTCGAAGTGTTAGCTGCTCAGTTTCTTTGTCACTGGTGTGTGGAAGCTTCAGCTGCAGAGACCAACCAACCTTCTCAACTCTCTCCAACTATCATTGGTTTTTGACTTAGCCTTGTGTGGCTGTGTGTGTGTGTTTTGTAGAGCTGTGTTTTTGTGTGTGTTAAAAGCATAAGCTCAGTGGTGAGTAGGTCTCATTTGGTCCTGTTTTTCTTTTGGGTTATTCAGACAGTTTTAGTTAAGAACTTGTTTTTCCCTCTGGTTTTGATAAGGAGTATTTTCTGTTTGCAATTATTGACCTGAGTTATTTATTAAATACATTTAATTGACCATTTTCTCCTGCCTTATTTATCTTTGACCATCTTGTCCTGGGTTTATAAATTTATTTGTTTGGCCTGCATACCCCTAGTTATTACCAGGTCGTAACAAGTGGGGGCTCGTCCGGGATTTTATAGAGCTTTTGGTAGGTTTTTTTGGTGGTAAGTTAAATGTATTTCTAATTGTATTGTGCTGTTTGTAATACTTACTTGTACTGTCTTGCACTCTCTCTTGGAAGTCTTGGAGCTTTCTCAACTTAGACAGGGGAGTGCCCAGCTAAGTTGTTTCAACTTTTCCTTCGTGCACTCATTTTTTAATTTTGCCATTTTTATTTTTGAAGTTAATCCTGGGCGGAGACAAAGTTCTCCAAAGGGGGCAGGTATTTCAGGGCTTTTGCCGCAGATGTGTTGCCTGTAAGTCGCCTCGAGCCCAGCACGACTTCAGAAGATAAGCAGGTGAGCTAAATTAGGCAGGTGTTGGGAAAGTCTCGTTTCCATTGAGGTTGGTGTGCTTGTTCTGTTTTCTTGTGGTAGATACAAACCTCCTTGTGTAACTGGTCTTCTGTGGTAGTAGTCTCCTCTGGTTTTGATGAGGAGTATTTTCTGTTTGCAATTATTGACCTGAGTTATTTATTAAACACATTTAATTGACCATTTTCTCCTGCCTTATTTATCTTTGACCATCTTGTCCTGGGTTTATAAATTTATTTGTTCGGCCTGCATACCCCTAGTATTACCAGGTCGTAACACTAGGAAATAAAAATCTTATGAGTCGAAAAAACCGACTCACTAAAAAGAGCCGAAATTCTCATCATCTGAAGCTGCAGTGCCTCGCGCGGCCTGAAGGGGGCGAGCTTCTTCTCACTGTTGTTGACATACGTCTTCAAAATGCGACGGTTCATCCTAACGGTTGTAAAACCAACATTTTTGAGAAAAGGAGGAAAAACAGACTGAAAAAAGGGAGAAAAAGAGGAGAATAAGTGACTGATAGAGATCTACAAATGGGTAAGACGTTAAAACGAAGCTGAAAAACAGGAATTAACGACAGAGGAGCTGATTTATTCATGATTTTTCTGTTAAATGTGTCTAAAATTAACCGTTAGTGACAGTTTACAGACGTTAGCTTCATTTAGAGGATGAAGAAAAATAAATTACAACATAAAACAGAGAAAAAATGTCATAAAGAGGAAAATATACAGAGGAATTTAACCTTTTTCGGGTGTGAGAGGTGTTTTATTGACGATAACTGAACAAAGTTTGATTTATTTTGATGCTACTTTGATTAAAAAGACATAAAAAATAGTGAATTTGTAGTTTTTCTACATTAATACACGTTTCCTTTCAGACTAATCAAGATGTTTGAATCAGATAATTTATATTCACAAGGACTTTGGTTTTGTCATGGAAAAATGTCTGTTTTTACAAAAAATAGAAAAGGTGAAACTTTTTTTTCTTGTAAACTTATTAATTATTTTAACCAAATTCTGAATTCAGAAATGTAAATATAGTAAAAAGAAACCCAGCTTTATATTTTTTCCTCAAAGATATGAAACAATACATACAGTAAGTTGATAAATCTAACAACACTGCTCTGCCTTGTATATTTTTCTTTAATTTTTCTTTATTTTTTGAAGACTTAACCCCTGGCTGTTGTATCTGTTTTCTATGTATTTGTACACTTTTCTTGTATACGTGAAGTTAAATTTAAAAAAATGAACCAGACAATCATTTAAAACAGAATTATTCTTCGAGGTATCATCTTTTAAGACATAAAGTTAAGTTGTTTACTCTCCTGTTGTCTTCAGATTTACTCTGTTTGTTCTGACTGTTTATTACAGTATAAGGTGAAAAATTTCCTCCAAATTATTTTATCTACATTTTTTGTGAAGATGTTTTGAAAAAAATCCCAAATATTTAGCAATTATTTTTGCGATATATGGTATAATATACCATCTTTACATGAAAGTATACCTCTTCTTGGAGCAGAAAAAAGCAAAAATTCTGTTTTTTTTATTTTTGCACATTAACACAAATGCATAAATTGATGTTATATCACAGACGGGTATTTGTCAAAGCGATAGCAGGGTATTGTTTTGAAATCATTTACATTTTATTAACCCTCTGATGCATGAATTATGAAAGTCAGTGTCAGGATTTTTCCCTTGAGTGTTTTTATTCGTCTTAAAGCATAAAAAAAAGGTTTTCCATATTTTTTTCAAATATTTGTAACTGAGCATTCAACATAAAACATGACTTTTTTGGTTCGACTTCATTTTTTATTGGTAATTTCATGAATAATCTTTTTTTTAATGCTTTGCGAAGCATTTCAACTCTCTTTCATCTATTTTAACACTGAATAATTTATAGTTATTACGCTGTTTTACCCTCAAATGTTTGTCTATAACTTCAAAAAAAAGTATGTATATGGGTCAATGACAAAAAGAGGGTCGTCAAACGTGTTTTTAAAAAGTTCTTTGAAAATGGATAAAAACATATCTCTGACAGATTTCAGTAGTTGACCAACATTTCAAAGATTTAAGTTCATTATTTTTTAGTATTTTTAATTTGAGCACCCAAAAATGTCAGGTGGCGCAACCAAATATATGAAAATATATTTATATGTTCCTGTTATTTTTTCTGTGTGAAATTATTGGCAAGTATCTCTCAAGTGTCTTTAGTGACTCATACATTTTCATTTTGTGTGTTTCATTTCTTTTATTTGTGAATAAGATAAATAATTTGATGTTAAAATAACATTTTGCATTATTACATTGGTTGTTCCACCTGACATGGAAATTGTTCCAGTCACCAATGAAGTGAAAAAACCTTTTNCAACAGCTTTAAAATTCTTTTTATTTGCAAAGAATGTTTTATTTAAAAAGGTTCAAGCATAAAATAATGCCACTGTATTTTTGATTTCCATTTACAATAACTGACATTCAATTTTTAGAGTTTAATTACTGTGGATACTTGTCAGGACGGTTGCACCACCTGACATTTTGGGGGTTTGAGGAACCAAAACACAAAAAAACATGTTATATTTTAATAGTTTAAAGATGTGTTCAAATAACACAGGTTTCATAGAATAAAGAAATACATGTGATGAAATACTCAATTCATGATATTCAGAATTAAAGGACAGTTTTGATAAAAAATCTGACAGAAACACTTGGCTCTCGTTCTTGTTGTGCCAACTCTCAGCTGCTCACAGTTTCAAACATTTTTAGTGTCTTATGAATGAATTTGTGACTCAGTGATCGTGTTTTCCTGTTTTCCTGTTTCCTCAGTGGGAGTTTAGTCCACGTGGAGCTGCAGCAGCAGTGATGAGGATCCGCCTCCAGGGTCCGGGCCACGCCGCCGGCCTCCTCGCTGAGCTCAACCGCTGCAGACAGTCCCGTCAGTACTGCGATGTCCTCCTGCAGGTCGGTAACCGCACGTTCCCGGCACACCGCGCCGTGCTCGCCTGCGCCGGGACGTACTTCCGTAACCTCTTCGCCCGAGCTCCGTCCTCGTCCTCCGCCGCCTTCTCCCTGGAGTTCATCTCCCCGGCCAACTTCGAGAAGGTGCTGGCGTTCGTGTACACGGGGGAGATCCTGACCGACCTGATCGACGTGGGCGTNTGAATTTGTGACTCAGTGATGGTGTTTTCCTCTGTTTTCCTGTTTCCTCAGTGGGAGTTTAGCCCACGTGGAGCTGCAGCAGCAGTGATGAGGATCCGCCTCCAGGGTCCGGGCCACGCCGCCGGCCTCCTCGCTGAGCTCAACCGCTGCAGACAGTCCCGTCAGTACTGCGATGTCCTCCTGCAGGTCGGTAACCGCACGTTCCCGGCACACCGCGCCGTGCTCGCCTGCGCCGGGACGTACTTCCGTAACCTCTTCGCCCGAGCTCCGTCCTCGTCCTCCGCCGCCTTCTCCCTGGAGTTCATCTCCCCGGCCAACTTCGAGAAGGTGCTGGCGTTCGTGTACACGGGGGAGATCCTGACCGACCTGATCGACGTGGGCGTGCTGTACGAGCTCGCCGAGCGCCTCGGCGTGTATGAGCTGGTCCGAGCTTGTCACGCCACTTTCCCCGACCTGCTGTCGTCGGTGTCGGCGAGCTGTAAGTCTGACGCTCCTGGAGACCTGAGCCTGGACTCCAGCATCGTCCCAGCTGCTGTTTCCACCGTGGTTGGTTCAGCGTCTCTGTCTGCTCCTTCTGTCTGCTCCTCCGCCGCCTCCTGCTCCTCCCTGTCCTCCTCCACCGCCCCGACCCCCGCTGACGCTGCCTCGCCACTTTTTCACGCCGCCAGGACAGGACGGTCCTGCAGTGACGCTGGCGTTCTTACTCGAGATTTAAAGGCGGAGGACGTCCAGTCTCACATCAGCTACGGTGACGCAGCAGCAGGAAACAGCCTTTTACCCAGGAGTCAGAGCGTGATGTCAGCGGCGCCCGTGCTGCAGCTGAAGATGGAGCAGCTGGAGGAGGAGGAGGAGGCAGGAGGAGGCGGTGAGAGAGCAGAGAGCGACGCCGCCGCCTCCAACTCCTGCTCCTTCCCCGACTCCTCGGCTCAGCTCGGAGCCGACGCCTGCGACCCCACCTCCTCCTCAGGAGACGCTTTAGGGAGTCTCCAGGTGGAGGGAGGAGCCATGGAGGTCCAGAGGGACGAGAGGATGATGTTTGGAGAGAACGAGGAGGAGAGGGAGAACGGGGCGATAGAGGGAGCAGAGGAGGAGCAGTGGAGGCACCTGGCGGCTGAGATCATCGAGCTGAGTGACGACGAGAACTTCATGGAGGACGAGGAGGACGACGAAGACGACCTCGTTTGTTTGGAGAACGGAGGAAACTCAAGCAACCAGGTACGATCTTCATTTATACATAACAAGGATCTGAATCAAGAACTGGGCTGAAAAATGTTTCGTTATCATATCAGTTTCGAGATATGACCATCCAAGATATTAATATCCCAATATCTCAATGTCAATTGTATCAATTATGTAGATTTTCCCAGCTCACTCTGCCTGTAAAGCTCAGACAGTCACATGATTATTGGAGACTTTCTATTAATGTTGATGACTGACAGTGAGCTCTAATCAATTAACCACAGTTTCCACATCCTGTTATATTATGATGCTTTTATTCTCCTGAAAAATGCTTAGTTTTCTCTAATCCCAGAGTCATATTGTAAGAAGAAGCTCAAACCATGGACATCAGGGTTTTTCAACCCTGGGTCTGAAGTGTCTGGGAAAAGGATCAATGACAAAAAGAGGGTCTAAAAACTTATTTTTAAAAAGTTCTTTGAAAATGGATAAAAACATATTTCTGAGTGAAGAATTATGTTTTCTAACAGATTTCAGTAGTTGACCAACATTTCAAAGATTTTAGGTTCATTATTTTTTAGTATTTTTAATTTGAGCACCCAAAAATGTCAGGTGGTGCAACCAAATATATGAAAATATATTTATATGTTCCTGTTATTTTTTCTGTGTGAAATTATTGGCAAGTATCTCTCAAGTGTCTGTAGTGACTCATACATTTTCATTTTGTGTGTTTCATTTCTTTTATTTGTGAATAAGATAGATAATTTGATGTTAAAATAACATTTCACATTATTACATTGGTTGTACCACCTGACATGGAAATTGTTCCAGTCACCAATGAAGTGAAAAAACCTTTTTTATCAGTATTTCAGAGAAATCTACAAACTTTTCCACTTGGTCACAAATGTCATTTGGGCTCCTCTGGCTGATGCAGTTTCCTGTTTCCTGTTTTATTCTCTTCACTTTAAAATAAAAGTCTAATGTTACGGTTGCACCACCCTGACATTTGACAAGGTAAAAATTACGGGACAAAAGTTTTTTACATTTCTCAACAGCTTTAAAATTCTTTTTATTTGCAAAGAATGTTTTATTTAAAAAGGTTCAAGCATAAAATAATGCCACTGTATTTTCAATTTCCATTTACAATAACTGACATTCAATTTTTAGAGTTTAATTACTGTGGATACTTGTCAGGACGGTTGCACCACCTGACATTTTGGGGGTTTGAGGAACCAAAACACAAAAAAACATGTTATATTTTAATAGTTTAAAGATGTGTTCAAATAACACAGGTTTCATAGAATAAAGAAATACATGTGATGAAATACTCAATTCATGATNCATCAGCAAAGACTTCAAGGTGAGTTAATACTCAAGGGGAAAAGAAAACTTTTAGAAATATTTTCACTTTAACTCTTTACATCCCACCTACTTCTGGCTTTTATACCAAACTATGATTTAAAGCTTTTTTTTTTTTTTTTTGGCTTTTGTGCCTTTTATTGATAGAGAAGGACAGTGGATAGCGTCGGAAAGGGGAGAGAGAGTGGGGAGTGACATGCGGGAAATGGCCACAGGTCGGATTCGAACCCGGGCCGCCCGCTCGAGGACAAGCCTCATGGTGCGCAGCCATATCCACTTGGCCATCCGCGCCCCTGATTTAAAGCTTTTAACTGAAGAATCACAAGATCAAAATGCATCAGTGACACCTCATTTTAAAAATTAAAATATCTAGTTTCAGAAAATGTCATGTTTTTATTTGTGGCCTCTTTTTAGTCAACTTTGCCCTCTGTGAGGAAACGTTCAACAAAAATCATGGAATTATAGTTTCCAGTTATTGATTGTACTGCTTCTGTTGCACACATGAATGTAAATAAAGATGCACAGTGATAAATAGGTCTCATCAGTGATCTAATGGCCCTTTTCCACTGACTCGCCTTGGCCCTACTCTACTCGCCTCTACCCGGTTTGTGTTGCGTTTCCATTAGCGCGGTACTATGCGTCAGACGCCAGTTTTTAGTTCCTACTCTACCCTGGTTCCAAGGGAGTAAAGCCGATACTAAAAGGTGACGTGGACGGACTGCCGGTCACTCATTGGTCAGAGAATGTCATCACGGAAGCTTAAGACTCTGAACAAATCACTTACAAGAGGCAAACGATTAAGTCAGCGACGGGTTTTTAATGACATTTAAACCCGACGGCACAGAACCAGACTGAATGAAGACAAAATACAGCCCTAAAATGCTCCTTCATGATTCCTAAATAAGTTAAAAGTCGTTTCTAAACGAAAAAGAAGTTAACAGCAAAGATAGTTCAGTTTTAAGAGTCTTTTAAATAAATCAAAGTTCGTTGGTGCAGGAGCGATCTGTCTGCCACGAGAGTCTTTAAGCACCAATCAGTCCATTAATCCACAGGGAACCAAAAAGGAAAACCAGTTCAAAGAAGAATGATTGATCAACAAAAAATCTCTGCTATACCAGGCCCAAAAATCAAAAATTAAAGTGATCTCACTGGATCCAGGGAAGAGTTGATGTCAGGAAGCAGCTCCTTCGTTTCCCTCTGCGTGCAGCAGCACGAGGCTGTTGTTTACCTCCGTTGTCATGACGTCCGACATTGAGCCACTGTATTACTTTAATGAAATCTTTTGAAAGCTTTTTTTTTTCCTTTAAAGACCACGGTGGCACATATGTGAGTACAAAATTATGTTTGTGTCGCGTTATAGATGACATGCACGCACTTTAGCGCAGCTGTGTTATAAGATCCACGCCCACCGTGAGTCTGTAGTCGGGCTGGTGGAAAAGGTAACCAAACCTAGTAGAGTAGAGCTGAAATTGCATAGTGGAAAAGCGCCAATAGAGTGACTGAAAGGCCACTTAACAAACAAACAAACCTCTCATAGAGCTGGTCAGTCAAGCAGGGAGCGCTTGTTGTCTGTCACAAGCTGTCCTGGGATGAAAACTCAACAGAAAATGTTGGGGTCAATTTTTTCTTGCAGCTAGAACCTTGTTGAAAACAAACACTCAGCTTTGTCAGATTCACATTGAGGAGGAAATGCTCTAAGACTGTGAAGCTGCTGTTATTGATGAGAACGGACACGACAGACAGACAAACAACGGACTTTACAGGAGAAATTTCACCACTTGGAATAATTTGATGAAACAACACTTTTGATATGTTTGAGCTCTGGATTCCTCTGGTGGAAAGGAGAGTGAATATTCAGGATGTGACGTAACAACCCCCTGAGCGATTCTTTCATTAATAACGTTTTGTTGGTGAAGAAAACTGTAAAACAAACTCAGTAAAGTGAAGCTGTGAACTTGTTTGTTTTTCCTCCACAGACGCTCAGAGACCACCTGCTGATCCACGTGTGTCCTCAGAGCCTGAGCTGCTCCCTGTGTCACCTCCCTCAGCTCTCCCTCTGCTCCCTGCTGTGGCACACGCTCACACACCTCTCCCTGCCCGTCTTCGCCTGCCCGCACTGCGCCTGCTGCTTCGTGGAGCGCCCCCTGCTGGACAGACACATGACGGTACACGCGGAGGAGGCGGCTGCTAAAGAGAGGGAGCGATCGGCACTGACGGCATTCAGAGCGGCTGACGGAGGAGACGCGGCGGCGACGGGGGTGGCGCTGGAGCTGCACTGCTTCCTGTGTCAGCAGACTTTCCGCTCCTCCTCCGCCTTCCAGCTCCACCTCAGCCTGCACACCAGCGACTCCCTGGGGAGCGGAGGAGGCGCCGGAAACCAGGGTTGGCTGGGGAAACGTAAAGCTGACACGTCTCTGGAGGGTCCTCCTTCCTCCTGCTTCTCCTCCTCTCCTCGGGAGGTCGGCGGCCTCAAGATGAGTAACTTTGGTTTGGGTTTGGGGATGGGCTTCGGCGTTTCAGATAAGTTCTTCCCGGGGTCTGTGGCGCTGACGAACGGCGGCTCGGGTCAGGACGGAGGAGCAGCAGGAGGTGTCGTGAGGCATAAATGGTACCGATGTCGTTACTGCGGCAAATGCTTCGCTCACTCCGGCGAGTTCACCTACCACCTCCGCATCCACACGGGGGAGAAACCGTACCAGTGCAAAGTTTGTCTGCGCTTCTTCCGCGGCCGCTCCACCATGATCTGCCACCTGAAGACGCACGCCGGCGCCCTCATGTACCGCTGCACCGTGTGCGGCCTCTTCTTCTCCACGCTGAAGCTGGTGTCGTCGCACATGGAGCTGCACAAAGATCACCTGCCCCCGGGCTTCAACATCGAGCAGACCTTCATGTACAACGACCACTCCAAAGAGCCGCTGCACACTGTGGTCGCCTGAACGCCTCTCTGACACTTTTATCTGCCGCTTTTTACGCCACCTGACACTTTGTTTCCTCTGGTTATCGTGGACCACAGACTGTTCCAAACAACAAACCACGGCTGAAACTGACGACTGAAGACTGAAAAAATCATTCAACAAATAATTAAGCTGCTGAATTTCCAACTAACATTATCAAAAATTCACATTTCACCTTCTACAATTAATTCATTTGCTGCTTTGACAGAGAATACTTTCAATTGTTGGAATTTGAACCACATGGTTTTAAACGTGTAAACATCTTCTAACATCCCTGACCACATTTCCTGGAGTCTTTGAACCCAGAGTCACTCCAAACTCTAATGGAACTGATTAGAAAATGACTGTAAACAGTTTAAAAGCAGCAAAATCAGAGATTGCAAAAACAGTGGAAACTTATTTCTGCCAAAAAATACAATATTTCACGCCTATTACGTCAAAGTTTTGCGATAAAAAACTTTATTTTGAGATACAAAGTCAAAATTAGGTGATGAAAAATTATTTTTAAGATAACAAAACTATTTTAAAAAAGTCTGAAATCATGAGATAAGTCTAAATTTTGAGATAAAAAGTCAAAATATTTTGGGATAAATATAAAATTGTCAAGGTTTTAAGACAAAACGGAAAGGGAAAAAATATCTAAAATCATACAAAAGGTTGAAATTTGCCAATAAAAAGTCAAAATTAAAGGATACAAAGTAAAAATTATGAGATAAAATCTCAATTTATGAGATTAAAAGTCAATTTTTTGAGAAACAAAGTCGAAATCTCTTAGATAAAAAGTTGAAATGGTGAGATAACTAGAAATAATTTTTGAAATACAAAGTTAAAAAATATTGAGGAAAAAAAGCTAAAACTTTAAGAATAAACAGAAATTTTGGGATACAAAGTCAAAATTATGAGATGAAAAGTTAATTTTAAGATAAAACTATTTAAAAAAAGTCTGAAATCATGAGATAAGTCTAAATTTTGAGATAAAAAGTCAAAATATAAATAATAGTTTTAAGATAAATTCAAATTATGAGGGAAAAAAATATCTAAAATCATACAAAAGGTTGAAATTTGCAGATAAAAAGTTGAAATATTTGTGATAAAAAGTCAAAATTAAAGGATACAAAGTGAAAATTACGAGATAAAAACTCAATTTATGAGATTAAAAGTCAATTTATTGAGAAACAAAGTCGAAATCTCTGAGATAAAAAGTTGAAATGGTGAGATAACTAGAAATAATTTTTGAAATACAAAGTTAAAAAATATTGAGGAAAAAAAGCTAAAACTTTAAGAATAAACAGAAATTTTGGGATACAGAGTCAAAGTCCAAATTGTGAGATTAAAAAATTGAAATGATGAGATTAACTGAATTTATGGGGCCAAATGTCAACATCTTAGATTAAGAAGTTGGAAAACTAAGAAAAAGTCAAAATTTTGAAGTAAACAGGATTTTGTCCGATTTAATCTGATGCTTTCTAGTCATAAAATTCCAACTTTACACGGGCAAAAAAATGATAAAAACTCAACAAATCCTGTTTTTCATTTCTATTTTTTAACCTGTGGAAATGGGCTTTCATAAAAAAAAAAAGCTGCTTAAAGAGAATTTTTTTCTTTTTGATTTAATATTGATCAGTTTCAGCTGTGAGTTTCCAAAAGTGATTCAATGATCAAACCTGTTTGTTGTGTCTTTAGACTCCAGAATGTAGAATCATGTGACCGGTCAGATGCTGTTCAGAGTCGACCTGGTTTCAGGTTCGGTCTCTTTGTACTGAGATAAAAAAGCAGCCACTTGGTGGCGCTGTGTCCTCTTCTGTGTGTGGGAGAAAGAAGAGAAGCTTGTGTGACTGTTATAATGAGTAGATCTGTAACTTTATATCCAAAATAATACCAGGAGTGTTTTTTCGTCAGTGGTTGATATGTGAACTGTTGAAGTAGCACCTCACTGTAGCATCAGAGTCTTTTATTATTCCTCAGCCGTTACTTTCACTCCGTACAGTTGAACTTTTCATCAGACGGGGAACATTCAAGTGTTTCTGTGTTCACGTTTAAAGCATGTGTAGTAACATGTTGTTGAAGTGCCACTCACATTTTTTTGTGATGTTTTTCTTACCTCATATTTATGACCATGTTACTATTTATTATGTGTTTCCATCTTTTTCTAAGGAAGGCATTTTGTAATAAAAGAAGGAAAAATTAAAACCTGAATAAAAACTGTTTGCAGCACTTCGATGAGTCTGTTTTGTTCTCCGTAAATCGTCTCCGTCATCAGAATCTCAGTGATGAACTTGCAGAAATCTGCGCCGCTGCTTCCAGGGGGCTCGTGACCTTTGCCCTTTTTAAAGCCCCGTCTCTTCCTGCTTTTGTGCCATCTGCACGCTGACATCCCCTCTTCCTTTTTCTGCTGTCTTATCATTTAAACTGTGACACATTCCTGACGCGCAGAAATGGAAGTAGGTGTTATAAAGATTAACAGTAACTGGAAAAAGAAGATAGCGAAGTGCAAGAACAGCAGAGCGGCTAAAACAAAACAAACAGACCCGTTTTTGTTTCCTCACTCTGTGGTTTTGATAAAGTCCAAAAGTCACATACAAACAGGCTTTGATGGAGTTTTATTGCTTTGTAACAGCACATGCACACAACAGCAGCATCCAGAAACAGAGAAATGAAAATTAAATGATGTAAACTTTGATTAATCTGTAAGATTTGCAATGAAATTAAACACTGAACAGTAGTTTCACATTCAAGAGATGTTCACAGGATTCATGCACGCGTTGTTTACTTCTTACGATTCCGTTCAGAGATTAAGAGTTCCTGTGGGAGTTCAGCAGCTATAAGAAAAAACATCAGACATTTCCGACAAAACTGTAATCAGATAGAAACAACAGGAAGTGGATTATTGGAGAGAAGCCATGTTGAGCCCATTTGTTGCGTAACAAACATCATAATGGGTCCAAAACCTGATTGAGTCAGTTCTTGGAATACGAAGCACTTAAAAAAATTCTATTGACTAATTTGGCAGACGTATTCTTTTTCTTTTTTTTTTTCCTATTTCCATATTACTGGCACTAATATCATTATTATTAATATAACTATCAATTTTACTACTATTATTCTTATTATTATCATTACTGTTATTAATATAAATCTATTGTTACTTCCATTATTCTTGCTAATATTGTTAATATAATTATTAATTATCATTATTATTACTACTATTACTGCTTTTGTTTTGTTTTATTTAGTACTTCGACTATTATTTCTTTATGTATTTAACACTATGTGTATCGATTTTATATAATGCCTATTTTTACAAGATGTATCTATATCTTTACCAAAAAATTAAATAAAAAAAGAGTTTGGGGAAAAAATAATTCTATTGACTATAAAAAAAGAACTATAACACACTTAAAACTGATAAATTATTGAGGGAAATCTGAAAAGGTTTATTTATTTTTACGGGATGCCAGATAATAAAAGTTGCTAACACATATTTCTTTGCCAGTAGTTTAAAAAAATCAGTTTCCATTAATGAGCAGGAATTTTATAAAATATTTCCTAATTAGTTTCATCACTGGATCACATTCTGGGCTTTAAAATACACAAGTTCACCTGCTCAGGTAAAAACAACGATACCGAAATTTGGGGAAGAATTTACCGTTGGACTCGCTGACGTCATAGCGCAAGGCGGGAAAACGATGTAGCCTACCGTTGTTGGTAAGAAACCCATTAATTTACGCATTTTGGCTAAAATATTCTTTGAAGTATGATTTCACCGTTAATTATTGCTTACCTAGAATCACCTAGACTTTTCAAAACAATTTTTGTTCGCATTAGTTCGTTATTTAGCGCGATAACGTCGATTTAACCACAGACATTTAAACGAGGACGTCACTTCAGCTGCGATACACCGGCGCGTCCGCCATTTTGGTAGTGGCAGGTTAGCTGTAGCATGTAGCATGTAGACAAATTATAGACTTTATTTATGTAAGTAGACATTTAGTAATTGAATTGTCTTAACTTCACGAACGTCGAAATTTAACCCACAATGATAAACGCTTTTGTATTCTGTGATTAAAATGAATTTAAAAACCAACAAATGATAACCAGTTAGTCGCTGGCAGTGGGTTTGCTATCTCCTTTTGGCTGCCAATTAGGTAAATTAATTGCATTTTTTTGTTGTTTAAAGTGAAATTTTGACAGTAGAAATAAGGTAATAAAACCGTTAATGGGCTATTACAGTTAATTTTTGTTCATTATTGTTTCAGCATAGCAGTGGATGATGGAAAATGTGACAATGATACTGTTGAGAGTTATATAATTTTTAAAAATGTGTTTTTTAAAGGTGGAAAGCTCTACAAATGGTAGTCAATGAAACTTAAATCAGTATGAGGCATGTTTCAAAGTGTGTCTTTCCAGAAAACCACTACCAAGATGGTGGTGACACTGCCAGATAGTTAATGCAGCGTTCACATATTCATGCATTTTGATTAAATTGTCAGTTTAATTTTAAAAAAATGACTTTCCTAATTGAAACTTATTGACCACAGTCATCAAGAAACTCATTGAGGAGTCAAAGGTTCTTCCGTGCACTGCCCCCCACTGGCCACCCCATGTAAGTACACCAGACTCTTTCCCTACTCAAGATGTAATAATGTGGTATTTAAAGAGTGATATAATCTTTAACACTCACAAAGTTTGAGTTTAATATGAAAAAAAATATGGGTAATCATCTGGGCACCATACTTTGCTACATATATGTCAATTAAAATCCATATCAATACTTTTCTGCTTTTGAAAACTCCTGATGTGCTGCAACAAATCAGTGATTTATGGAACTGAACTGTGACTTGCATTTTTATGTTGTTCTGTCAGTTTCTGGACTTTTGAGGTAGTTTAATCCCCTCAATCATATTTTGACATGTATTACACAGGAACATTTCTGAACTCAAGAACTCACATTTATTCACTTCACCCTGATTGACATCTGGATAAATGAGAACATGTTTGTTAATATAAAGTTATTAACAGTTATTTTGAAAATGTAGTGAAATTTACTCTTGTGCAAAAGCCGTTGTGGATGTTTTTTGTTGTTAGATTTTGAATCATGAGCAGGTACATTTTGATAACAAGCTAAACTCTAGAAGGAATCAAAATTCTTGCTGCTAAAAAAAAAGTATTTAAATGTCTTTGTTTCACTCCAACAATCTGAACCTGAGGCACCAAATCTGGAGTCAGTCCTGTTAGATCTGTCTCGAAGCTAAATCTTACGATCCCACGTCAGACTCGCTGGTGCTAGCGTTACTTAGCTTGCGTTGCTTTCCCGGGTCTCCTCCGCCGTCTCCGTGTGGAGCGCCGGGCTGAGTCCCTGCTCCCACCTGGTTCAACGTTTCCTCTTTGGGTATACAGCTCACCACCGTGTTGATGAGGTTGTTGCGGAAGCTTTTGCTGAGGAAGTTGTAGAGGATGGGGTTGGCGACGCAGTGGAAGAGAGACAAGCTCTGCACCACGCTGAACGAGAAGTAGAGGAACTCCACCGCGTTGCAGCTGTAGAGCATCGGGTCCAGTTCGTCAATGATCATCAGGAACGTGACGAGGTTGTACGGCAGCCAGCACATGAGAAACACCAGGGAGTACACATGCACCAACCAAACGTCACGGCGACCCTGCACATCCGGAGATGACTGAATCGCACGAGCGATCAACACGTTGCAGGTGATGATGATGGCGGCGGGAACCAGGAATTGGAAAATCAGACACAGGAAAGCCACGCTGATGAACCACTCCGTGAAGCTGTACTCGGGCAGCATGTAGCAGCCCGGCTCGTCCCACTCAAGTAGATCCACATGGATATTCTCCATCAGTGCCAAGAACAAAGACAGCCCCCACAGGCCTCCGCAGAGCACCCAGCGGCGCCGCCCCGTTACGGGGAATAGTGCAGGAAACGTCGGTTTTGTCAGCGACAAGTAACGCTCCAACGTCATGGCAGCCAGGAAGAAGGAGCTGCTGTAGAAGTTGACGACGTAGATGAGGTTGGTGACCTTGCAGAGGAAGCGTCCCCACAGCCAAACCTTGTCCATGGTCACTTCCATCATGAAAAACGGCAGAATCACGATCACCATCAGGTCCGACAGGCTCACGTTGATGATGCAGAAGAGGACCCCGTTGGCCGAGTGGCGCCTTCGCCAGTTCACCCAGACGACCAGCAGGTTCTCCAGCAGCCCCACCACGAAGACGAAGAGGTAGAGCAGGAAGAGAGCGATGCGGCGGTAGTTTGCGTCGAGCTCGATGGTGCACTCGTACATGAACCATGGCGTGAAGTTGAAGAAGGTGTGGTTGTGGTCCTGGCTGCTCATGGTCTGGAGGGAGAAGGAGAATGAAACAGTTTCATATCTGGACGGGGTTCAGATTACTTTGGGGTTAATCAGATTATGTTTTCAGACGTTGTGTAACAAAAGCACGGCAGGGGGAGGAGGAGGAGGAGGGGGAGGAAGGTGGGAGACATGCTGGGTCAAATGTTTTCTCAATAAACTCCAGAGGTGTTTACTACATCTAGGCCTTCACCAGGTTATTGGAAACTTTACTCAATAAACCTCAATAAACCCAAATAACATCACATGAAGGGATTTACCAGCCCCCAAAAGTCCAAGACACCAAAACTTTTAAAACACCTGGAGTCAAACTTTGAAATGCACAAGCTTCTTCTCTGAAAGTCTAAGGTGAAAACAGGTTTTAACTTCTACAAAAATCCTCAGTGAGACTCTCTCGTACCTTGTTGTGATGATGAGTGAAGTGTCGATGAAGAGGGTTTCTCCCTCTTGGAGCCTTCTCGTCTCCTGGACGTTTTCTGACTGAAACTCAACGGCACAAGATCCTTCCAGCTCTGATGTCCAGGACTATCTGAGCCGTTTAGCAGCCAGGCGTTTGTATCCTCCCATGTGTCATTAAAACACACACACACACACACACTCACACACAGATCAAACAGGACATCCTCAGTGTGTAGTGGAAGTGGTGTAGAAATCCAGAAGACACTTATAGTGAGGGAAAAGGAAGCCAGTTAATTGTATTTGAGGAAAAATATGTCGAGTAAGGAAAGTTTTTCCAAGAATTTCTATCAAATAACCTCGAGAGCAATTTATCGAAACAAAAACATCCACTGCTCTCATCAAAAATATTTTTATGTCAAACTTGATGTCTCTGAAAGAAACAAATAACTTTTCAATAAAAGTCTGTAACTGGACCCCTATTTAAAAGTTATTTACTCCTAAATTTAATGGTTCAGATTAGCCTGTGTCAGGATATTTTTATTCTTCTTAGGGCCTGACACAATGTTTGCAATTTGTATTTCCAAACATTTATATATTTCAAAAAATTTTGTAGATTTGAGGGTGAAAAAGCGTATAAACTATAAATTAATCAGTGTTAAAATGGATGAAAGACAGTTAAAATGTTTTGCAAAGCATTAACAAAAGATTATTCATGAAATTACAAAAAAAGAAAGAAAGAAAAGAAGTCAAACAAAAAAAAAGTCAAATTTACATTATGTTCACACTTTTTTATGTTGAATGTTCTGTTACAAATATTTGAAAGTAAAAATGGAAAACCTTTTTTCATGCCTTAAGACAAATAAAAACATGAAAAGGAAAAATCCTGACACTGACTTTCATAATTCAAGCATCAGAGGGTTAACATAGTTTAACTTGCTGGACTGAAAATTAATGTGGTGAAAGCTGTCCAAAAACTGCAGTACCATAAATGACCACCGGGCGCTGTTTCCGAAAGTGAGTTTATCCCCATAGAGCTCCATGAGAAATACCAAAATTTACATCCAAAATAATCACGACAACTGTCAGAAAGGGACAGAAATATGTGGGGCTTAACCCTTTAACTACCTCCTCTACCAAATGGTTTAGCACAGTTTTGAGTCACTATATTTCAAGAAGAGGAGTCTCCAATTTAACTTTTTTTTGGACAGTAGCTTTTGATAACAAGCAAAAATGAATGTGAGAATCATTAGTTATTGCACTTTAGTCACAATGAAAAATTAGCAAATGCAGTTTTTCCTTGTTTCATGCAACATTTCCCTTATTTGAAATAGCATTGCTCAATATTTTGCGGCACTTACAGAAATCAAAACTGTTAAATGCCCCCGATATTTACGAGTAATTAATTAATTTCTGAATTAACATTTTATGTGACTTTTTCTACTATTTGTGGTATTTGTGTGACATTTCATACCATTGGGTAGAGGCCAATGTTTTAAAAACTAAAAGGTTTGATGAAAAAACAAGAAAATACTGAGGTTATTACTCACCTGTTGCAATAAGAAATGAAAACAAAAAGTGTTTATGGGATAGTTAAAGGGTTAAATAGGTTACTTTTGTAACAAAGTTTTTTAATATGAACAATGTGATTTTTCAGTTTCAACTTCAATGAGGAGTTTCGGTGATTTACGACGGCACAGAACCAGACTGAATGAACACAAAATACCACCTTAAAATGCTCCTTCATGATTCCTAAATAAGTTTAAAGTCCTTTTTAAACAAAAAAGAAGTTAACAGCAAAGACAGTTCAGTTCAAAGAGTCTTTTCTATTAAATCAAAGTTTGTCGGCGCAGGAGCGATCTGTCTGCCACGAGAGTCTTTAAGCACCAATCAGTCCATTAATCCACAGGGAACCAAAAAGGAAAAACCAGTTCAAAGAAGAATGATTGATCAACAAAAAATCTCTGCTATACCAGGCCCAAAAATCAACAATTAAAGTGATCTCACTGGATCCAGGGAAGAGTTGATGTCAGGAAGCAGCTCCTTCGTTTTCCTCCACGTGCAGCAGCACGAGGCTGTTGTTTACCTCCGTTGTCATGACGCCCGACATTGAGCCGCTGTATTACTTTAATGAAATCTTTTGAAAGCTTTTTTTTCCTTTAAAGACCACGGTGGCACATGTGTTAGTACAAAATTATGTTTGTGTGGCGTTACAGATCACATGCACGCACTTCTGCGCAGCACTTTAGCGCAGCTGTGTTATAAGATCCACGCCCACCGTGAGTCTGTAGTCGGGCTAGAGGAAAAGATAACCAAACCGTGTAGAGCTGAGTAGAGTTGAGCTGGAATTGTATAGTGGAAAAGCGCCATAAAAGAACAAAGTGCCTTCGATATGTCACCTCAACAACTGGACTGTGCTTGTGCAACAAAACAAAGGTTTTCAAGGTTAAAGATCAATCACATACTTCTACCAAAAGCTAGAGCTGGCTTAATCTATTTCAGTTAAGTTGGAGACTCCTCTTCTTGAAGTACAGTGACTCAAAACTGCGCTAAACCATTTGGTAGAGGAGGTAGTTTAAGAGTTAAGCATTTGCTGAAAGGAAATGCAGGCCTCCCTCTAGTTATTCTTCAGATTCAGATTTTACAGGTGGACATGGTGGTGATCCATTCATGCTTTCGTAGGAGACATAAGAAATATTTTGAGGGTTTTTTTTGTAGAAATTTCAACAAACCGAGTCAGATTTTTCAGATTTTTCGAGTTTTATCGTCCCTGTGAGTTTCCTCTGAGGTTCACCTGGAACGATCCTGTATGGATGCAAACAGCTGGAAAGAGATGAAGCAGTAAAAACAGACGACACATAACAGAGAACAACGCCAGGAAGAGCAGGGGGGCGGTTAGAGAGGGGCAGAATATGGGGAAACGAGGGGGCACAGCAGCCTCAGTGAGGAAGGAGGCTCTTTAACCTGAACACACACACACACACACACACACACACACACACACACACACACACACTCGTTACAACAATATTCAGACTCTGCAGCCCAAGCAGGTGATGACAGAGCACATCTAGCTTGTTAGATAAAGACGCCAACGAGAAAAAGGCTTCACAGTTGTCATCGCTGGAGGTCGAAGCGTCAAAGTGAGAGATCGCAGAAACGTTTGTTTTGGCCGCGATTCACTCTGACTAATGGGGATCTGCTCCCTGGACGCCGTGTTTCCACTGCAGCTCTGGATGGTCAGCAGTTTTACGGCGAAGTGACCCCGTCGTCCACGCCCTCCTTCGGCCTCCCGGCTCATCCTGCCGAGTCCCAGAGTCTCAGTCTGCTCCGGTTTTCAGCCGAACCAGGAGGAACCGCTCAGCAAATTCCCTCCGCTCGGATGAAACAGGAAGGAACCGGTCAGCAAAAACACATCTTCAGGAAAGAGTGAGACAGAAAGTAGGCCTCTGACCCACACCACGGTTTTACCAACTAAACATAAAAACAACATCAAGGTGACCAAACGTCCTCCTCTGCCTGGATATGTCCTTAAAATTATGTCCAGGATTTTGTAAATGGGTCAATGACAAAAAGAGGGTCTAAAAACGTATTTTTAAAGTTCTTTGAAAATGGATAAAAACATATTTCTGAGTGAAGAATTATGTTTTCTAACAGATTTCAGTAGTTGACCAACATTTCAAAGTTTTTAGGTTCATTATTTTTTAGTATTTTTAATTTGAGCACCCAAAAATGTCAGGTGGCGCAACCAAATATATGAAAATATATTTATATATTCCTGTTATTTTTTCTGTGTGAAATTATTGGCAAGTATCTCTCAAGTGTCTGTGGTGACTCATACATTTTCATTTTGTGTTTTTCATTTCTTTTATTTGTGAATAAGATAAATAATTTTATGTTAAAATAACATTTCACANAAGAATGTTTTATTTAAAAAGGGTCAAGCATAAAATAATGCCACTGTGTTTTTAATTTCCATTTACAATAACTGATATTCAATTTTTAGAGTTTAATTACTGTGGATACTTGTCAGGACGGTTGCACCACCTGACATTTTGGGGGTTTGAGGAACCAAAACACAAAAAAACATGTTATATTTTAATAGTTTAAAGATGTGTTCAAATAAGACAGGTTTCATAGAATAAAGAAATACATGTGATGAAATACTCAATTCATGATGGAAGGAAATATTGCACTCGGACACAAAAAAAGGGACGGCACGTCATTGACCCAAATAATAAACAAAAGCTGCGCTGAGCTACTGACATTATTCTGATGCCCCAACCTGTCAAGATGTTGAGCAGGAAAACGTAAAACTCTCAGACAGAAAATGCTGAAGTAAAAATGCACTTTTACAGACCAACTGCAGATATGTAGTTTCCTCCTTTTCATCACTTTTGTGACCAGTGTTGAGAATTTTTTTGACTCATATGAAGTCAAATCTTGAGACAAAAAGTCAAACTTAAGAGATAATAAAGTCAATATTTTGTGAGAGGAGTCAAAATGAAAATTACAATGAAAAATTAAATCCTGAAAAATGACCAGAACAGTCATACTTTCGAGATAATAGTCAAAGTTTTGAGATAAAGATCTTTAATTTGAGATAAAAAGTCAAAATTTTGAGGAAAAAAGTCAAAGTTATGAGATAAAAGTCTAAATTAAAATTACAAGAAAAAGTCATATTTCGCTATTAAGTCATAACGACCAGAAATGTCGTTATTTGGGGCTAATAGTCAGATTTATGAGGAAAAAGTAAAAATTTTGAGGAAAAAAAGCAAAAAAGACAAGAAATAAATCAAAATTTTGAGCTTAAAGGTCAATATTTTGAGATTAAGAATTCTAAGTTTTTAGATATTAAAGTCAAAATTCTGAGATAAAGGTCAAAGTTATGAGTTAAAGCCAAAAGTTTGTTCAAAAAAGTCAAATTTATGAGATTTAAAGTCAATATTTTGACATAAAAAAGTCAAATTTTTTAGATATTTAGTTAAAGAAATCTGATAAAAAGTTGAATTATGTGAGAATCACAGTCAAACTCATGAGAATGTAATTTTGGCTTTCTATTTCAGAGTTTTGACATCTTATGTGCAAAAGACAGAAATCTCAGCAAATACAGACTTTTATTATCCATAAATTTGACTTGAGGAAATCAACGTCTTTACACTATATATGGGTCAATGACGTGACGTCCCTTTTTTTGTGTCTGAGTGTAATATTTCCTTCCATCATGAATTGAGTATTTCATCACATGTATTTCTTTATTCTATGAAACCTGTGTTATTTGAACACATCTTCAAACAATTAAAATATAACATGTTTTTCTGTGTTTTGGTTCCTCAAACCCCCAAAATGTCAGGTGGTGCAACCGTCCTGACAAGTATCCACAGTAATTAAACTCTAAAAAATGAATGTCAGTTATTGTAAATGGAAATTAAAAATACAGTGGCATTATTTTATGCTTGAACCTTTTTGAATAAAACATTCTTTGCAAATGAAAAGAATTTTAAAGCTGTTGAGAAATTTAAAAAACTTTTGTCCCGTAATTTTCACCTTGTCAAATGTCAGGGTGGTGCAACCGTAACATTAGACTTTTATTTTAAAGTGAAGAGAATAAAACAGGAAACAGGAAACTGCATCAGCCAGAGGAGCCCAAATGACATTTGTGACCAAGTGGAAAAGTTTGTAGATTTCTCTGAAATACTGATAAAAAAGGTTTTTTCACTTCATTGGTGACTGGAACAGTTTCCATGTCAGGTGGAACAACCAATGTAATAATGTGAAATGTTATTTTAACATCAAATTATTTATCTTATTCACAAATAAAAGAAATGAAACACACAAAATGAAAATGTATGAGTCACTACAGACACTTGAGAGATACTTGCCAATAATTTCACACAGAAAAAATAACAGGAACATATAAATATATTTTCATATATTTGGTTGCACCACCTGACATTTTTGGGTGCTCAAATTAAAAATACTAAAAAATAATGAACCTAAAAACTTTGAAATGTTGGTCAACTACTGAAATCTGTTAGAAAACATAATTCTTCACTCAGAAATATGTTTTTATCCATTTTCAAAGAACTTTTTAAAAATAAGTTTTTAGACCCTCTTTTTGTCATTGATGTTTACACTTTGGAAAATGACTTCAAACAGAAAAGAAGTGTTTTAGATAAATGTTTGTGTTCTGAAGCCACTTTGTTGTATTTGATTATCTTTGAGTATTTTCTCCTAAAGGCTGGGTAGTTGGTCCTCTTCTTTTTAAGTTTTTAAGAATATATGATAACGTGATAATAATTGCGAATAGTCCCATGTTGAGTTGGGGGGTCAGGGGGGTCATCACACACTGAAGCGTCTCTTCTTCCTGTCCCGCTCTTGTTTTCTCTCCTCCTCAAACAGGATGTTCTCTCTCTCTCCGCTCACATCCTCTCACTCACATTTTAATGTTGTGTTCAAACCTTCGTGCTCCGAGCAGCTCGTTGAAAACTTCTGTTTGACTGACGCTCTGAAAAGTGCCAGCTCAGTCTGAGGCACATAAAAAAAATATATAAGAGCACGTGTGTGGTTGTTTTTCACTGTAAACTATAAACAGAGTTTCCAGATGTGTTTGCAGCTTCATATGAAGTTTCTCTGGAGTTTATTTCAGCAGTGATGCAGGAGGAAACAGCAGCAGATAAATGCAACAGTTTTTATTTCCCGTGCCCATGTTTGTAAGATAAACACAAATATCTACAGTGAGACAGACTTCCTGTTGTTTGGAAAATAAATGTGTTTAAAAACAGGACACACAAACATTACACGTTTTTAGCCAGTGAAGTTTCAATGTGGGATAATTTGGAAAACTTTTCCCATTTCAAAACAACAACTACTTTTTTTTTCCTATAATGAATTTAAGGTGGAAATTATTGGAAGATTATAAAAAATGTGGACCTTGGCCACATATAAAAACTTGACATTTTCTGTAACTAGAGACTTTAATCTTTCAAATGAGGTGTCACTGATGAATTTTGACCTTATGGTTCTTCAGTTATAAGCTTTAAAAGTGTCGTATGGCACAGTTGTAGTTGTAGAATAGGGCTTTATTTTCTCAGATGGTAAAACTGACCATTCTTCTTGGCAAAAAGCCTCCAGTTCCTGTAAATTCTTGGTCTGTCTTGCATGAACTGCAGGTTTGTGATCTCCCCAGAGACTGAGATGGCCACTCCAGAACCTTCACTTTATTCTGCTGTAGCCAATGGCAGGTCCACTCAGCCTTGACAAAACCTAGTAACAGTACACACTTGCAGGTTCATGCAGAGTACACGTCGAAGACCCGACTACTCACATTTAAAAGGAGGTCATAAAAGACTATTGTACGACGTAAGTAGGAAGTAAGTAGTCAAACGACCAAGTTTCCTGAGCCTTTGTAGCTCACACATCCTCAAAACATCAGTGATCCACCTCCGTGTTTCACAGGAGGAATGGTGAACCTTTCATCATAGGCCTTGTTGACTCCTTTCCAAATGGAACAATGTTTATGGTTGTGGACAAAAAGTTCAATTTTGGTGAACTTTGTTCCAGAAGTTTTGAGGCTTGTCTCTGTGCTGTTTGACGTATTGTAAGCGGGAAACTTTGTGCTGAAATGGCTTTCTTCTGTCAACTCTACTGTGCACGCCTTATTTCTCAAGCGCCTCCTTATTGTGCATCTTGATTTTTTTTTCAGAGTCCTGTATTTCAGCTGAAGTTATTTGTTGGTTTTTCTTTGCATCCTTAACAATTTTCTTGGCAGTTGTGGCTGATATTTTTGTTGGTCTGTCTAACTGTGGTTTGGTTTCAACAGAATCCCTCAATTTCCACTTCTTAATGAGAGTTTGAACTCTGCTTATGGCCTCAGTTCCTTGGATGTATTTTTATCTTGTTTTGCAGGTTTTATTAAATTTTCCTGCAGATCCTTTGACATTTTTTTTGCTTTCCCCATGACTCAGAATCCAGAAATGTCAGTGCAGCACCATAGACTGTATAATGAGTGAACGTAACGACATTCGGCTCAAACTGAAGCCTCCAGCAGATGCCCCGCCCCCTGGTGTCTGGCTGCAGTATAGGTCATAAGCCCCGCCCCCTGGTGTCACCGACGTCATATCCAGTATTCGGGGCGGGGGACCACAGACCGACGTCATATCCAGTATTCGGGGCGGAGGGGTACATAAGGTCTATACTCGGCCCTTTTGATTAAAAAATTACGATACCTCGTAGAAACGTTTCTCTCATCTTTACACTAAGGTGGTATGATGATGTCATCTGGCTGCATGGTGTTCAGGTGTTTTTTACTGAGAAGTTAGTTCCTCATTAGTTATTGGACGTTAAAAACCGCGATATAAGTTTCGTTTTACGATAGTTGACAGCTGCCGTTCGTGAGTAGTTTTTATCGGGGATATAAGAAACTTCGGGAAAGAGCCAAAAGGAGACTAAACCTTCTGAAGAAGAAGAAATAAATATTTTTATTTCTCTTTTTTACTCTGCTCCACCGGAAATTCTCTACTGCGCAGACTCCGGCTGCACAATGGCGGCTAGAGAAACGGGATTTTTTGGCTTCAAAATCATAGAACGGTGACAGTCAATGTGCAGCACTAAGTAAAGATGCATGCGTCTGTCAGGAGCTCAGAAACTCACTGACCTTTTATAAACACACACTGATTACAAGCAAATAGCTCACAGGTGAGGATGGTTACCTTTAGTAGACATTCAAACACATTTGTGTCGATGTGTGTTCATGTCAGATATAGAGCGATAAAGATGATATTTGTGACTGCATTATTGCCTGAAACACAAGGGGGCGCCAAAATTTAACAATCAGTTCATTAAATAACGAGTCAGACACATTTGATAAATTCTTTGTAAAATATATTTTGGTCCAAAAGCTGATTTGCAAAAGTACAACAACATGTGCAATCATTGAGTAGATGAGGCGTCGAACAGTCGGCTGCACCCACAGCCTCAGCGGTGTTAGCGGGCTCTCAACACGACGCTAAAGCTAACTTCACGAGCGACTGAAATGTAGTGTTATTGTCAACAACGTTTCCCACAGTACCCTGGTTTTCACTGAATGTCGTCGTTTCAACACAAAGACAGTTTCTACTTCTAACCATGAGTTATTCTACGGCCTATCACAACGATTCACTTGAGCCCGCGTTAAAAAGGAGCGGCTCCAGGTTACCGTGACGACGGATCAGCTCTTTTTTAACATGTGGAGATGAAGCATTTTATTTTAAAAACACAGAGCCCATCCTGACAGTTTTAGGAGTCTCTTCATGAAAGCAGGATCAGCTCTGAGTGTAAATGAAATCTTCGTTTTCTCACAGGCTAAGAGATGCACGGCTGCCAAAACTGTTTACAGGCTAAATAATATGATATGCTTTCTATTTAAATACCACACAGTTAACTTATAAAGCTCTTCTGCACGTTATCGCTCGTGTAGTGAAGGTTTGAAAATGAAGGTTTGCTTCGTTCGTCAGGATCGAGTTATTAACGCAAGGTGCAAATCCTGCAGGTAAAGCTCTGATCCTACACGTTTGGCACTAAATATCCAAAACAACCAGCTCTGACGGATAAATATCATCTTTCAAGTGCAGATACGAGACTTTCGTGATTCTAAATCCTTCCTGTGAAACTCAGAGGAGATTTGATTTCTCACCAAAATAAGAGGAGAGACTAAAAAGAAGAGAAACTGAGAATTTGGCTCTTTCCATTGACTCTGCATTCGGGCTGAACAATTTGCAAAAATAAAGTAGTAGCGAGTAATATTTCCTATATTGGAATTGTGATTTTTTGTGCGATTTTTGTCTAGGTTACTCATTTTATATGTTTCTAAAAACCAACCCACTACAACTTGTGACTGATTTTCATCCATTTTAGTCACTTTTCGTTTATTTTTTTGCAACTTTGGGACCATTTTTTTGATTCCCTCTCACTATTTCCCAGGTTCACTCCCAATTTTCTTGCCAATTTTTGTTGTTTTGCCACTTTTGGACCATTTTTTTTGCAACAAACTGACTATTTTCGAGGTTTAATCCCAACTTTCTTGCCATTTTTTGTGGACTTGGCCATTTTTTATCACTTTGCATGTTTTTTTTCACCGTTTTTGCTACTTTCTGGATTTTGCAGATTTCCTCCAAAATTTTTCTTGTTAATTTTGTTGCTTTTTGGACATTTTATTCACATTTCACAACTTTTGGAGCTTTTTTGAAACCTTCCCACTGTTTTACAGGTTCACTGCTTATTTTCTTGCCCATTTTTCACTCTTTTTTGCCACGTTGGGACCTTTTTTTTTTTTGCAACAAACTGACTATTTTTTAAGTACAATCTCAACTTTTTGGCCATTTTTACCACTTTTCACTGTTTTTCATCACTTTAGTCATCATTTTCTGAATTATTCATATTTCCTGCAATTTTTTCTGTTGTTCAATTTGTTGGTTTTTTGGCCATTTAAATGAATTTTTACTCTCTTTTTGCAACTTTTGGAGCTTTTTTAAACCTTCCCTCTTTTTTCGAGGTTCACTGCTTTTTTTTTTTTGCCAATTTTCGTTGTTCTTGCCCATTTTTCACTCTTTTTTGCCACTTTTGGACCATTTTTTTGATACCTTCTCATTATTTTTCCAGGCTCACTCCCAATTTTCCTGACAAAAAACTGACTATTTTCCAAGTTTCAACCCAACTTTCTTGCCATTTTTTTTAACACTGGCCATTTTTACCACTTTTCACTGTGATTCATCACTTTTTACACCATTTTCTGAATTTTTTGGGTTTCCTCCAAAAGTTTTCTTGTTAATTTTTGTTTCTTTTTATACATTTTAGTCACCTTTCACTCTTTTTTTTGCTACTTCTGGACCATTTTTTTATACCCTCTCACTATTCTCCAGCTTTAATCCCAATTTAAATGCCAGTTTTTGTTGTTTTTGCCCATTTTGCCACTTTTGGAAATTTTTTTGCAACAAATGATTTTTTTCCAAGTTTAATCCCAACTTTCTTGCCATTTTTGTTGACTTTGGCCATTTTTACAACTTTTTACTGTTTAAGTCGCTTTTCTTCACTATTTTTGCAACTTTCTAGATTTCTTTAAGTTTCCACAAATTTTTTTTTGGATAATTTATGTTGGTTTTTTTTCGCCATTTTGGTCACTTTTCACTTCTTTTTGTCACTTTGGGACAATTATTTTGATGCCTCAGGACTATTTACAGGTTGACTACCAAATTTCTTGCCAGTTTTTGATGTCTTTGCCCATTTTTGACACTTATCATTTCTTTTTTGCCACTTTGCACCATTTTTTGCAACAAACTGACTATTTTCCACGTTAAATCCCAATGTCCTTGCCAATTTTGTTGACTTTGGCCATTTTTTTACCACTTTACACTGTTTTTCATCACTTTTTACACCATTTTCTTAATTTTTTGGGTTTCCTCCAAAATTTTTCTTGTTAATTTTTGTTTCTTTTTATACATTTTAGTCACCTTTCACTCTTTTTTTTTGCCACTTTTGAACAATTTTTTTGCTTTTGTGGAATTTTTTACCACCTCAAACTAAGTTTTATAGCTACTCTTTGCTGTTTTTGCCTCTTTTTACCACTTAGATTGTTTCTTTTGTAGACGTAGTTTTTAACAGTTTGTCTCTTTAGTTGAGCAGGGTTGAGTAACTCTGGTGTCGAACAGAAAACATCAGCTGCAAAACATGTACCTGATAGTTTGACACATTTCAGGTTGTAGAAACATTAGAGTATTGTAACAGGACATATTGTGATTTAATCTAATTTGTGATAAATTGCCCAGCCCTTGGACAAAGATCGGCTCAGCCTGAGAAAACGTTACATTTAAATTTGGAGTCATTTTTCTTTGCGCATACAGACCAAATCCAGTTTTTTTGTGCTTTCTGAGGTCAAACCCTCCAAATAAAAACCTTCATCAGACACAGCAGAGTAGCGTGTGCTCTCTTCTTACTTTTGGCAAGAAAACAAACTCCTCTAAAAATGTCAAACTCTTAAAGTTCAGTCTGTGCCTCAGGATCCAGACGCAGATATTTGATCTCACACTACAGTGGTCCGACACTTTGAACACTGATCAACAGCGGTTTGTTTCCGTGAATCCTTCTGCTCCAGAGCCGAGCGCTTCACATCTCCAAGAAATGCTTATTTAATCCTAAAAGTAAAAATATGCATCAGAAGTATTGCTACAAGTAGTCTCGCCTCAGATCACGCTTAAACGACGGCGATCTGTTTGTGCATCTCGTATTTGGTCAAAGGTAAAATATAGATTCAGCTCTCAGTCGACTTACAGCAGAGTTCATTACGCAAAAATGTTTGAGATGAAGTCACGAAATCGTTTGGCGTACTGCTCGGGATGCACGGTGGAGATTTCTGCACCGGCCTGCAACAAAGAGAAGAAAAGGTCGTCACCATCACGAGACGAAATCAGAACAAACAGGTACAAACTGAACGCTGTGATCTCGCCGACCTCTTTCCTTCCTCTCTCGTTCTACTCACCCCGTGTTTGACAGTTTTGGCGGCGTGAGCGGCTTTCTTCTTGGTGTCGTACTGAGTCAGGACGTCAATCAGGCCCATGAAGTAGACCTCCCTCTGAGGCGCTCCTGAGATAAAAGTGAAAGAACGATCAGGGCTGAGTTAACACAAAACTATCATCAACATTAAAGAAGAGAGAGAGATAAATCGCTGTCAGTCTCTGGACGTCGTGATTAAAGTGAATCGATGTAAAAAGGAAGAAGAAACTGACTCTGGGCTGAAAATCACGACTATTTATTTAGACATTGTACAAAACATAAGTAAAAGTGAGTTCAAAAGTGCGTCATTGCTGTTAAAACAATAAAGGGAAAATTTACCTCGGTGTAAACGTCTCGACTCAAACTCCCTTTATTCGGCTTTGTGATTAAAAAAGTGGAAAAGACGTTTCTAATCATGTTTAGACGTGAATGACTTATGTAAAAAACTAAAAAACACAATTTTCACACTCTTATTACCTTTTATAGATCAAGGGGTTCGAGTTACGATGCCTTCTCCTAAAGGGCCACTGAGAAAAAAAAAAATTCCGAAAAAAAAAAAGTCAGAATTCTGAGATTAAAGTCAGAATTCTGACTTTTTGATTTTTTTTAAGATTTAAAAATTAAAAAAAAAAAAGTCAGAATTCTGACTTTTTTCTCAGAATTCTTTTTTCTCAGAATTCTGACTTTTTTTCTCAGAAATCTGACTTTAATCTCAGAATTCCGACTTTTTTCTCAGAAATCTGACTTTTTTTTTCTTAGATTTAAAAATTAAAAAAAAAAAAAAGTCAGAATTCTGACTTTTTTCTCAGAATTCTGACTTTTTTTTTTTTTTTAGATTTAAAAATTAAAAAAAAAAAAAAGTCAGAATTCTGACTTTAATCTCAGAATTCTGACTTTTTACTCAGAATTCTTTTTTCTCAGAATTCTTACTTAAATCTCAGAATTCTGACTTTTTTCTCAGAATTCTGACCTTTTTATCAGAAATATGACTTTTTTCCTCAGAATTCTTACTTAAATCTCCGAATGCTGACTTAAATCTCAGAATTCTGACTTTTTTCTCAGAAATCTGACTTTTTTTTTCAGAATTCTGACTTTTTTCTCAGAAATCTGACTCTTTCTCCGAATTCTGACTTTAAACTCAGAATTCTGACTTTTTCTCAGAATTCTGACTTTTTTTTTCAGAATTCTGAGTTTAAAGTCAGAATTCTGACTTTAAACTCAGAATTCTGACTTTAATCTCAGAATTCTGACTTTTTTCTCTGACTTTAATCTCAGAATTCTGACTTTAAACTCAGAATTCTGATTTTTTTTTTTTTTTAGATTTTTTTTTTTTCTCAGTGGCCCTAATCCTCTTCCGTACAATGCGACTTTACAAACAATCGTTTTTGGTTCAAACTAGGGCTGCACAATGTTGGGTAAAAAAATAACAACAATATTTTCAGTTTCCTGCTTCTCTGTTCAGCTGAATTCTCCCTGAAATGACAATAACAGATTCTCACCTAATCTCCCCCGTCTCTCTCTGCCTCTGTGAACAAAATCAGTTTTTGCAAAGAGTCTTGTTCATGTTGAAACCAGATCTGACCTGCACAGCTGGCGACGGCGTACACGTCCACGTAGGGGTCGAACTCCCCGGGTCCCAGAGGTTTGTAGGCCGACATGTAGCCGGCGATTCCCTCCGGTGACGTCCCGTAAGAGCCCACCTGAGCCCCCGCCGCCAGGCCGTTCTCCGCCTCTGGATCCTCCTCGTTAGAAACCTCCTCGCCTTCCTCCTCCTCGCGCTCCGCTCGGCCCACGTCGTGGATGCCGAGCAGGAGGCTGTAGTCCATGATCTTCAGCTTCACCAGGAACTGGAGGAAAAGAGCAGAGGAGAGAAGCTTTTAGAAGAAGTGATCACAGAAAGAGGCAGAATATGAAGATGTGGGAACAAAACAGAGGAAGTGAATCTTCAAACTGAAGTTACAGAGCATCTTCTGTCAGTTTTCATTCATTTGTTGAGTCGGCTGCAAATTCACCACATCTCGTCTCATGATCTTCGTTTTTATAATCTGTTACTCTACAGATTTCAGTAACACTCAACTTTACAGGTCCACAAATTTCCTCATAGTTAGATTATAATTACAACAAACAAACAATTTTTTCTTATTATTTCTTTGAAATTGCTCCCTAATTTTTTGACAGTCAGGTAAAAAATTAACGCACAACTTATTCGAAATAATGTCTGAATCTAATTGTAAGAAAGTCCCAACTGGTTTTTCCACTTTCTTTTCAATTTTCTTCCAATTTTCAAAGGTAAGACAGTGACAGTGGGTGAATAATTAATCTTAAATTCAATCACAATTTACAACAAAATGTTTGGAGATTTTGGGTAAAACTACATTAAATAAATAGCTATTTATTTACTGCTTATTTTTGAAATTGGATTCATTGATCTAGTTGAGCTTTTTATCCATTCATCAAGTCTATGTTGGGATAATTTTCCATAAATTTTGTTGTTAATTGGGATCGAATTTAAAATGAATTATTTGCACCTTGAAATCTGGAGGGAAATTTAAAAGAAATTGGAAAAATCTTACTTACCAATTGTGACTTACTTACAGTTAAATTCAGACATTTCAGAGAAATTATAGTCTAATTTTCACCCAGTTGTCAACTAATTTGGGAGTCATTTCAAAGAAAAGTTTGTCTAATTATGACCTAACTATGTTGAAATTTGCAGACCCATAAAGTAAAGTATTACCCAGATTTCCTTCTTTACTTAAATGGCTAAAATTGATGTGTTTTGTCCCTCCTGGGCTTTTGAATCAAAAGAAAACTTGCACACTCTGCTGGAGCGACTCCCGACGTGCAAACGAACAAAACAGAGATAATTTTTTCCACATCATGAATCTTAAAAGCAGACTTTTATTTTGAAATATTCTCAACTTTGAATCAAAATAGTTTCAGGTTAATACTCTAATGGTAACTAAATATTGACATCATCATCCTTCATTTCCTCCTCCTGCTGTCAAAATGGCCTCACAGCATCAGTGAGTCCCTGACGGGCTGATGCTGCCGCTGTGTGGTCGTTCTGAGTAAAAACAATCCCATCATGCCTCATTTCCTACCTCCACGTCTTTGTTGAGCTTCTCCATGAATTTCTCCCTCTGCTCCTCAGTGACGTAAACTTTCTGCATGTTGTTCCTGAAGTCCATGTCTTTGAAGGTGGGGAGCTCTTTGACCTTAGTGAAGGAAAGAAAACACATTAGGGTCAATGACGTGACGTCCCCTTTTTTTGTGTCCGAGTGCAATATTTCCTTCCATCATGAATTAAGTATTTCATCACTACATAAAGAAATAAGATACTTTGGACACAATAAACTTGTGTAGAAATTTGATAATTTTATATTGTACAAAAAAACACAAAACCAAGGAGTTTGGGGGTTTTACAGTCCACCAGGTTGGCAGGACTGTTCATAGGTGTCATTAATTTGAGATTTTTATGAATGTCAGTTATTGTAAATGGAAATTAAAAATACAGTGGCGTTATTTTCTGCTTGACCTCTTTAAATGAAACATTCTTTGCAAATAAAAAGAATTTTAAAGCTGTTGAGAAATGTAAAAAACTTTTGTCCCGTAATTTTCACCTTGTCAAATGTCAGGGTGGTGCAACCGTGACATTAGACTTTTATTTTAAAGTGAAGAGAATAAAACAGGAAACAGGAAACTGCATCAGCCAGAGGAGCCCAAATGACATTTGTGACCAAGTGGAAAAGTTTGTAGATTTCTCTGAAATACTGATAAAAAAGGTTTTTTCACTTCATTGGTGACTGGAACAATTTCCATGTCAGGTGGAACAACCAATGTAATAATGTGAAATGTTATTTTAACATCAAATTATTTATCTTATTCACAAATAAAAGAAATGAAACACACAAAATGAAAATGTATGAGTCACTACAGACACTTGAGAGATACTTGCCAATAATTTCACACAGAAAAAATAACAGGAACATATAAATATATTTTCATATATTTGGTTGC